>RQIF01000035.1:0-299658 GCA_005356805.1 Cercospora cf. sigesbeckiae | reverse complement strand
AGAAGATCGGTCAGAAGATTCCAGGTGTCGGACGTGGAGAGGAAAAGCGTGAAGCCCGTGGCCGTGGACCATCAATGGGCGCCGGCCTTAACAAGCTGATGAAGCCCATCGGCTGGTTGGAGAAAATCGTCAGCAAGATCCCAGGCGTTGGCCGTGGCGAGGAGAAGCGCGAAGCCCGTGGTCGTGGCCCATCTATGAACGCAGGTATTGGCAAGCTCTTCAAGCCCATTGAGTGGCTCGGAAAGATCGTCAGCAAAATTCCAGGTGTCGGCCGTGGCGAGAAGCGCGATGTAGAGTTTGTTCCAGTCTTGGTCTCTGAGAAGCCTGCCTCCGTTGACGAGAAGCGCGCTGTCTCGTTCCAGGCTTAATTCTGACCTTTCTGGATCCGGGAGGCGTGGGCGGAAAGACACTTCACGACATTGAAAAGTACTGGATTGAGGAGAGCAACTGGGATGGATTTTCACGGATTCACGAAATGTATCTTTTATCATGATAGATGATCAAGCAAAGGGCAGTGCCTTTTTGTGGTTGTCAAACACAAGTGCAAGATGATGTTCTCTGTGGTGCCTCGCCTAGATCGCAAGTTTGACTTCAACTTTATTCGACACTAGCAGAATTCGAAACCTCGCTCTGTAGTCGACAAGTGCAAATTCCGGATAGCTGCGAGCGACTTTGAACAATAGTGAGCAGTGTTCAATTGCATTTCACTGCGATGCTGGCTGTTCATCATTGGACTTCGCCCCCGATGCCAAAATTTCCAAGCGCGCGGGAGCACTGCAATGGATTGTCACGCACTTGGTAACACGAAATCCTGATGTCGCACTACCTAACCCCAGGCTAGATGCAGGTCTCCATAGCGGTCAATGCAGGTCTATATAGCAACCCCACATGCCGTCTCGCCACTTTTGGGAGGTTTGAAGTACATCAAAAGTCACACTCTGATGGAGACACTGGGCAAGCGTTGGGCACAGAATGCGAGACTCTAAGTATCCCTTCCTCTTTCCTTGTATTGACTGCAATAGTGATTGACTGATCTGGGATTTCCTGTCACGTTTACAAGGCAAACATATGTTTGCATCAAACAAGTTTTGTTGCTCCAGAGGCGCCCCTTTCACCGAAGAGCATCAGAAAAGCACGCCGGATGCCAAAACAAGGATTGCATTGAGAGTTGTCTCTACCAACATACTACAAGAATGCCGCAACAAGCCAATGACGGGAAAGTCAACGGGACATTTGCATGGCAGCAGCCTCCCGTTCACATGTTGCATCTGCCGCTTCCCGTTGTTAACCGCCACCTTCATGACTGGCAAACCGCTATGTGACGGTATGTCTCGGCAAGCAATGCAAACGATGGAGAGGGATACATGTCCTTATGGCAAGCTGCCGTTCGTTTGCTCTCCAGTCATCGACGGCTTGCACTTGTTCTTTGCTCAAGCTTGTCAGCGATGTCGTCCAACGTGCAGGCTAACATCACAATGCAAAGAACTCACAGCGTGCCGGTCCAGTTCTGCTGTCCGTCCCAACACACGCCACCATCAACGCCAACCATTGCTGTTGAACAAAATGTGAACGCTCAGCATTACAACGAAGGATTGCTCGGTGTTCAGCAGGATCTTCAGAAAATCTTCAAATTTGTGGCTGAGCAGGACACAATCATCAGAATTCGAGATCGCCAAATCATCGATGCGAATGCCAGCAAGGACTCCGCGGTTGCTGAGAAACAAAAAGAGTGGGAGCTCTTCCATCAACAAGAGAAAACTGTCTGGGACAATAAGGAGGACGGCCTCGTGATAGCTCGACAAAACGCTGATGCACTTGCATTGGACAATGACCGCGCGCTCAAGCGTGCTCGAGAAGATCACGCGCAGGCATTGATACATGTCGAAGAGCAACACAAGGAAGAAATTGGAGGCGCGAAGCGGAAAGCTGATGAGGAGCTGGAATCTGGGCGCAAGAAGTTACGAGCACTCTCCCTTACGATACAGCACACTGTCGAGCAGAAGAGCAGTATTGAGCGAGACTTGGAACAAGAGCGAGAACAACACAACGACGATCGCAAGAAGTGGCAAGATACTATTCATGAACTCCAACAGAGATTTGACAAGGTCGAGGAGGATGAGAAGCAAGTTCAGGAACACTGCACCGAGACACGGAAAACGCTGCTCGACGAGCAGCAGAAGCTACGTGAGCTCAAGAAAACCTTGGTCGATCTCAAAGAGGAACTGGTCAACAAAGAGACCGCGTACAATGAGCTGAAGACGGAACACCAAAGTCTTGACGAGCGTTTCAAGAATCTCGAGACGTCACACAAGGTTTTGAAGACAGAATGCACAGACCTCAATACAAAATGCAAGAACCACAACGTGGATCGCGAAGAGGCTGTGAAGCTATGGGAGGAGAAGCACAAGGAGCTGAAGCAGGAGAAGAAGCTTCGTGTTCAGGCTGAGCAGAATCTCCGATCCAAGGAGAATGCACGACAGCTGGCGGAGCAACAGTGGAAGACAGCCGAACAAGAATTGGCAACTGCAAAAACGAAGCTTGAGACGAAAGAAAGAGCTCTCGAGAGAGGTCGTGATGCCTACACAAAGCAGCAGAAAGAGATCGCTCAGCTGAACAGAGATGCAGTGAGCCTTAAGACCAGAGCGCAGGAGCTACTGGACAGCGAGCAGACCGCAACACGAGAGTTAGGCAAGGTCAAAAAGGACCTCAGTGCCTCAGAGCTCCGGGTGAAGGGCCTGGCAGAAGGCGAGCGCGCTGCGAAGCAGGAGCTGCAGGAGGTCAACAAGAAGCTCAATGCAGCACAGCGCGAGTTGAAAGCTTCGGGGCAGAAAGCACATGGCTTAGAAGCTACATTGCTCAAGCTCAATGAGAATGTGAACATCGAGGCTTTGTTGCAAGGACTCGCTCCTGACCAGAAGTGGTCCTTGCCGCGAACCTTGAAGTCGTGGGATGGAGGACGACGTCGATCTAAGTAACTACTCATACGAGGGCCCAAAAACATAGCTCGTTCAGCGTCTGATGAGATCAAAGTGTTCAGAACATTTGTGTTCCACAATAGCGATTGCGCCGATGACCGCTAATGGAGATCTGAACACTTTTGACGAAGAGGCTCTACTAGAGCCAAGGTCAAGAGGCGGAACATTTTGTGTGCCAAGTAGCTGTGTCGTTCACTTGCTCTATACGAAAACATTTGCAAAACGCGGTAGTCGTGTTCGAGGTGCGAGACCAAGTTGCGGACGATCAGGCTGAACTTCCGAAGGTGCTCTCATGGCAAGTTTATTACCTTCTACTACACAGCCCCGCAGCTGAAGCGCAGGTCAGATGGTGGCGTCCTATAGGCGAGCACGATGCAAGCCAAAGGCTGAACATGTAGCTACCTAGGTCCGACTGGATCGATTAACATAGCGATTACCCTCTGTCTGTCTGTAAGGTAGTGCTCCTGTACTAAACATGAAAGTGAGGGAGCGCATACAAACACGGTTGCAGCTTTGCACATCACTAGTAGATGTTCTTCAAAACACCTAGAACAGACACTTTTGCGTGACGATATAGTAATCAGGCTGAGTCTGGGCGACATGGCGCCAAGACTGTCCCGCGCGGCTGTCAAGCATCCTATGCAGCCACGACCACTCCAGCACCAATAGCCAGACAATGTGACTTCTTGCGCTGCGTCTGGCGAAGTCTGTCACCTCGCCAATGCGGATGGGCGATCCCTACACGACAGCATAAGAGCGGTCGAGGCCGACTTGGGATGGAACGTCTTGTCTGAACATCTCTCTACGGCCAGGGCTGGACAATATCCGTGCTATTGGACGCTGGAGTGCAGTAGCAATCGCGAAAGTGATGGCGCTCAGCATTCCGGCTGATGCAGCATTCCGCGGAAATGATGGAAGCTGGTCCACCTTCAGTATGGGCGTTGGAACACCACCACAAACTGTTCAGTTGCTACCTTCCACATCTGGCACAGCGATCTGGGTTGTCCACGAGCAAGGCTGCGATTTCACGCCAAACGGAATTGGCAACAATCCTGCCACGTGTCCGTTTCTGCGTGGGAATCTGTTCGATGCTGCGAATTCGACCTCGTTCCAGTCCACTCCGTGCGATGGTGCAGCATTTTGCCAACTTCCTACAACACAATCATTGAAGTCAACGGCGGCTCAGGTCGGGCTCGACGCTATCACAATGGCCTCTCTGGTCGACCAAGCAGTCGTTGTTAGGGAACAGGTCGTTGGCGCATATGCAGAATATTCGATGTTTCTTGGATTGTTAGGGCTCTCTGAATACAGCAACTTCGTTAACAGTACCATGCTGCCCACCCCCTCCCCCTTGGGCGCTTTACGAAGCCAGAGTGTCACCCAAAGCACGTTCTATGCCTATCAAGCTGGCGCATACTATAGAAGTCGGCCCGGGAGCTTGACCTTCGGTGGATACGATGCAAGCCGCGGGAACGAGGGTCCCACTCTGGTCGTGGACCTGGGCTCGGACTCAACCTCCGATCTGTTGGTTCATGCTCGAAGCATCAACTTAGACGGCGACGGCTTCGCTGATAACATGAACATTACCATGAGAATCGATTCTCTCGTCCCCGAGATCTGGCTTCCAGAGGCAGCCTGTCTGAGCTTCGAGTCGGTATTTGGGCTCGTGTGGAATAGTACAAGCGAATACTACCTCATCAATGACACCCAACGAGCCTCCTTACTCGCTCGCAACGCCATCGTCACTTTTAAGCTTGCTTCCAATGCCAGCAGCCAAGACACAATCGACATATCTTTGCCATACGCTGCTTTCGACCTGGAGCTATCATATCCTCTCGCGAATATTACCGATAGCTCGACCACCTTACGCTACTTTCCACTAAAACGCGCCGCAGATCCAGGATCCTATGTACTAGGCCGCACCTTCTTGCAAGAGGCGTGAGTAAAATTGTTGTGTCGGTCAGATCATTGCTCGATGCGGTCCTGATTTGATTTCTAGGTATCTTGTCACTGACTACGATCGCCGCAACTTTCGATTGTCTGCTGCTACCTGGAATGCGACGGGCGGACCCCAGCTGAAGACTGTCTCTGCCGAGGGTGAGTATGCTCCAATTGCTGTGGCAGGAAGCACCAGTCCGTTACCTTCCACCGCTGCAGCACGTGGAACGCCCAGAGGCCTTATTGCTGGGGCCGTGGTCGGCACCGTTGCAGCACTGCTGATATTAGGCATGTTAGCCTGGCTTTGTTGGAGAAAGAAAAGACGGGTTCGCAAACAAGCTCAACTGCGGAAGCAACTAGACGAGGAAAACGAAAAGAGCCATACTCAGCTCAAGGGGGAGCTAGACGCTACAGAGACGGAACAGAAAAGGTCCGAGCTCTTCGATCACGCAAGGCTCGAGCTTGACGGAATTGGCAAGGGCCAGCCTTTCGCGGCAGCAGTCGAGCTGGATGACCAGCAAAGAATCAATCAGATGTCCGAGTTGCGAAGTCCAAGAGAGATGGAAGCACCTGTGAAGCCAATTGAGATGCCGACTTATCAAGAGGAGACTTACTTTGAGCGATCGAGAAAGACGTACACACGTGTATCAACAGAGAATCGTGATCACCACCATCGAAATGATGGCGAATGAGCGCCGAAACAGCTACTAGGGCATACGCGCCATTTTACTTCGCAGAAAAATGCCCTGCGAGTGGCGCCGACTGTGTTAACAATCGTAATTGGAAATCAGTATAGATTGCGAATATGAGCTTTACTATCATTTCATGCGCCAGCACTCGTGGCCGCGACGCAGGCTGGCATTTTGGTACGGATGCGAAGCTTTACAAGCATTTCAAGGCGGCGCTCGAATTCCGAACGGTTTCATATTGATATTAAGATCGGCCTTTTTGACGTATAGAACAGACACGCGTTCCAAACTACTACGAAACTTGATCTCGTACTAGATAGTAAAAATGAAGACACATAAATTTAATTACTATTCTATTTTCTATAGAGATGTATATAGTTATGAGGGGGTCACCAAAGCCGCATTGCAATAATCTCGTCCCCGGCCGGATGCCTCCTGGAGCCACGCTCCGCTGTCGGGTTGCTGAAAAATTCCTTTGACGGCATTTTCGGGCATCAGCATAAAACGATAACGAGCGACCGAAAAAGTTGAACAAAGCAGGACGCAACTCTTGTGCTCAAGAAATAGTGATTTGAAAATGACAGTGCGGCGAACATCTTTCACAGTAAGTACTGTAAGTGTATATCTCGTGACCTCAAAACATACCACCATCATCTCCAATCTCTCTTGAGGCTTCGTGTCTGCGAACAGCGTGCAAAAAGAAGTAAGCGTCGACTCTCACCTCCATACCAACACCTATAGCCTATCTGTGGTGAATTCGAAATTCACTGCACAGGGTTCGAATTAGCGCTTTTCTATAGCATGGAATGTATATCGGAACGAAAAAAAACAAATATACGTACAGATACAAGCCAACGATTCTCGCAGAACCTGAAATCACATGCACAGCAATCTTCTGGTGCCTTGAAAAGAAGACAGCACTAGTCTCTCGCCGCAGGACGTCAAGCGGTACGTGAGTAGACATATCATACATTACATTCACCTTTGGTGATGTCAGCAGTAAAACCTTTCTCCTCTTGTACGGATCTATAGAAAGACCTACCGTTATATCGTTGCTGTCCGGGTAAGGGTTCTGTTTTGGCCAGCGCTGCTGGAGCGCAGAAGGCCGCTGCAATTATCCAGAGTTGAATTCCCATAGGAAAGGCGACGTCGGACGTATACTTCTTTTCAAGACGAAGCTGCTCGAATGGAAGACGAGTTACGACAGTGGAAGTGTAGCATCAGAGGATATGCTGCTTGTCTCCAGACGGTCTGGTCATCGCATCTTACTATCGTAATCTCGCTAGAATTCTGGCACTCTCCTAAAATTCGTGGATTCCTCGCACTCGAGATATTTGTGTAAAAAAAAAAAAAGCGACTTCCTGTGCGTGAAGACTCGCAAGATGTCTTCCAGTGACTCCCAGGCACGAGCACAGAGAGATTTGGGCTACTGACCACTTCAGAGCAGATTTCCTGTATGACTGTCGAGTGCGATCACTCTCGGGTTGCCTTCTAGTGTATTAAGCAGCCACGATTCCTTATCCTTGTCATTTGGAGCCAGGAGATGCCAACGTATCAGGGCTTGGGCGCTTGTCCGCAAGCTGTTTTCTAAGCGCAGTCATTTGACCGTCGCCGGACAGGTCAGAAGGGCTTGTTGCTCGTTTCCAACGAAGCTTCGTGAGTACATTCGTCCCACTGTCGTCTCGCCGAAGTACCGGCTCGGAGATCGACTGCGTGGAGTCCGCGTACACAAGTTGTTTGCCCAGAAAATGCGTAAGCATCCTATCTTGTCGAACTTTTACGAAATGGAATCTCAAGGAAAAAGCTATACGACCAATAGACGGCTTGACAGCATCCGTAAACTCTGAGCATTTTGCTCAACCTCAGGCTGTGGTTTGACGGCCAAGAGCGACTGTTGCAATAGGGTTGAACCTGTTTCTGCCGTACCTTCGAGATGCAGTGTACAACCCTGGGCCGATGCTTGGAGGAGTGGAACGACTTGCGACTAGCGGCTGAGGCTAGGAGGTAAATAGATAGGCTCCAGCACGGACAAGAAGAAGTCTTGGATGCCTGATGATCCCAGCCACGCAACGAAGCTTCGAACTTGCATGGATATTCCTCGTCTTCTCTCGACTTCAGCACAATTTCACTTCTCGATTCTCTCGACGACGATGTCGATGCCATGACTTCCACGATGGACAGCACATGATGATGGAAACACGCGTGGCCTTGGCTCTCTTCGCTGGCCATAGCTGAGCAATGGTGCCACGTGGAGCGCGGCCTTTCTGATGAGCGTCAGTCTGCAATGCATATCAGCTCGACCGCCATTTCGACAGATTGTATGTATTCAGCACGGTGTGTCCACCGCGCCCAGCACCCCGAGCACACCCTTCCGCGCACCTTCCGTCAAGCGAGAGGCCGATCGTGCTCAATCCTCCGTATACACCGCCTCGGACACTGGCGACCAGGATCGCTCGCAAAATGCCAACATGACACGGAGGACTTGGCAGCCTGGTGTCGGGACAAGACAACATACAAGAGCTGTCGGATGCGGAACCTTTGATCCGACAACAGCGGAACGAGCGCCAAGACGTCGGAAGTTGGGGCGGAGCGGAGCTTGCAGCGAGGTCGTGTAGCCCACATGCACAACGACACGGCTTGACACTCGCTCAGGCTGCAACGCGTCGCGACACGCCGATCGGAGCGCGTCAGACCAACAACGAACCAACCGCATCAACACAGCCATCACAGCCCCCACAGAATTGACCGCGCCGGCGCTGCATGAGGGGGACGAGTGGGAGCTGACAGGACAATGCGCTTGGCCCGCGGCCGCTGTTTGCTGGCCTCCACCGTCACCGCCCCGTCACCATCACCACACGCGCCGCCGACGGCAGACGATATGCGTTGGCGCAAAGGCGATGCAAGCACCGCCAAAGACGCGTTGCCAGCTTGAGCGAGCCGCCCGCCCAAGCTGGCCGTTTTGGAGCTTGGGCTCTTGCTTGAGACTCGGCGCAGCAGCTTCTTACAGCAGCTGTCCACGATGCCAGCGAATCAGCATCGAACGAGCCTGGCTGCGCCAATCTCCAAAGTGTGTATCTGGACGAGATCAGGAACGACAGGCTTCTTGACACCTCCACAATTGACCGCCTCAAGGCAAAAAAGGTCAAGGACATGAAGCTCAAGACCGCCGAAGGATTTGGCCAAGAGCAACTACACCCCGCCGTGTCACAAATCGGTAAGCAGGTATAGCCTGCCCTTCGCGTTGCGTCTTCTCGCTTTTACACTGTCTCGCACTTCGTACGGTCCTGGCCAGCAGGGGTTGACACACGTTCTTTACTGGAGTCGCTTGTTTATGCTTATGACATAGGATCAATGGCTTGCAGTGCGAGTGCTGCGCCTGTGCTGGTGCGCTGCTAGGTTCACAAATGCCGTAATCGATCGAGCAGAGCCGCCAACATGCGGTATTGTATCTGGGGAGGCCGCCAGCGGCCAGCCCACAACTACGTAGGTATACGTCCCTCTGCTCCCTCGCCCGTTTGTTTGCTATTCGATTACGACGCTCCATACTGTGCGACTGACTTAGTATCTCCACTCGACTACCTCCTTCAATTCCTCTTCCTCCCGTCGTACTGCGACACAGATTTCCATATCAACAACATATCTACGAACGTGGTCCTCGACACCTCCTCGACCGACTGTCCCAAAGTGTCTGACTGGCACACCCCATGAGCTCTGCCGGCCGCAGAGACAACCGACACGATGGACTTCACTTGGGACAATATCGACCCGCAATTGCTGCTCACGCAGCTCGGAACTACTTTCACAAACGACGACCTGCCTACAGGTGACCATGGCCAAAGAGTCAATGGAGGCGTCGCGCAGTCTCTTGACCAGGACGTGGACATGGGCATGGAACTCGATGCACGCGAGGACAGCGTCCATCTGCCTTCAGACATACAAGAGCGCGACACGGACCACAGAGTGGGACATCAAATGAAGCAAGACGCTGAGCCCAGCACACCTCAGCGCCTCTCGTGTTCACAACAGAACTTCAATCCGGAAGCACCAGACTTCCACCCGACGCCGCCATTGTCCGCACAAGTCAACGAGAACACGATTTATCCAGCGCTGAGTTGGCATCACCACAATCACTATGGAGTGCTCTCGAACGCTGGCAGTGAGACCAGCCCGTATCACGGCTCCTACTCATTCGTCGACGAGGCAGACTTCCTGACACCAGTCTCGGCAAGTGTCAGCCAATTCGACGGTGCTCACCATGTCGCCATGGTTGGATCACCAACGCCAGTAGCGTTCCCGCCACTGCACAGTGGGCAACATCTCTCTCCGCACGCCGCCCAGCCTCCACCTCCCATGAACATGTATGGTGTCCCAGCAGATGTGCCCGCGAGAGACAATATGGATCAGTGGGCTGCGGGAGCTTCGAGTGTGCCTATGACAGCAGCACGCAATGACGGACAGACTCTGTCGCCAGAGAGACACAGAACCCGCGCAGTATCGGTTTCTTCGATGGGCGCAGGTGACTTTATCTGCGACGGCAGCCCAGACAAGCCGTGCGGGAAACGCTTTGCCACCAGATCCAAGATGACACACCACGCGCGCTGCCACAAAGCCCCACGGAAGTTTTGCACACTTTGCAGTGCTGGCTTCTATTACGAGAAAGACTTGAAAAGGCATATGAAGACTCATGGACCACGAGACCGACACCTTGTTTGCAACAACATTGGTTGCCCATACCGCACCAAGCCTTTTGCCCGGAAGGACCATCGCGATAGGCATCTACGTAGCTGCCATCACAGTCAGGCGTAGCGGAGTCAAGGGACGCGCCCAACTTCCACTGTAGATGAATTTACGATGCGATGGATTTGCACGATTTACGCAGCATATCACCACAAATGTACAAAACAGAAAACAACTTGTATCATAAACATAGAGGAGCGGAGCGTGCCCACAGCAACAGTGTTCCATAGTGTAGCCTTCTAGCAGAGAAATGGAGAGATACCATGACCAATGTCACTCTCCTACAATGCATCGAGGCTCGGCCCCGAAAACTGTCAACAGATCGTCATACACCCTGCAAGCGACCAAGCGACAAGCCTGCAAGTCGCGACGTGCCAGCATGATCTGCTGACCACCCATCTGCACCTTTTCACCGGTTGGCGGAAGCTACGGCACGACGCAACCGAGCCACAGCCAGCGACGGCAGAGCGGTGACCAACGAATCCGGGCGAGGACTATCATGCATGTCCGCATGCCTGAGCGGATTGTGGCAGAGAAGGTGTGGCTCTTCCTCGTCAGAAAATCTCGCAAGTGCACTGAAGAAGAGCTGTGGGGAGCCGCTTTCCCGTTTCGAGCTTGCACAGCCTCAGCGATGCCTGGAGACGAGCTACGAGAGTTTGGTCGGCTCTGTAGCACCAACGTCAATGGTCTGTCTGACGTGCATGGCCGCATGCTGTGGAGTTGCTTCGCGTGATCTCGTGAGTTGCTAGAGTGGCTGATCAGTTTCTCTCGTGAGGCGTTTTCGATAGTGTTGGCTGGGATGATGATGCGTGGGTTTTTTGCGCTAGTTGCTAGTACGAGGGGAGAAGTGTTCATGGCTAGGGTGATGTTGGGGTAGGGCTGGAGGGAGAACTGGGTGATCGTGTCCGAGCTTTGCGATGAAGTGTATGGGGAGTTGTTCCATGGTATAGTAGAACTGTCTTCGAGAAGAGGGAGATTCGAGGTGTGAGAAGGACGTGCGCAATGCCCCGCTCTGTGTGATTGGCTGCTCCTGCTCGAAATCCCTCGTCTTCCTCCAGCTTGCTGCTCACTGCTCACTCCTCTCCACGACAACAACAACACCATTCAACACAGTGACGACAGAGTCCCATATCGCATCTCGCCGCTACTCCTGAGCGTATTAAGGCATCGTGATGCTCACCGTGCATGAAAATGCCTGAACGAGTTGGAAAGGTGGATTGCGGGAGTGCGGCAGGCATGCACGCTTGCCTGCACAGCCCAAAACCCACCGACCGCAGCAGCACATCGATTCTCTCTCCCTGACGCCAGTGAACAAACAATGCTTATGGGCGTCCCCAAACGCATGCGCCCATGGTTTAGATATAAGGTAAGGGGGCCATTGGTGAGTATGGTTTTTTGCTCACCTCGTCGCCGCTCTATCATCACGACTCTCTTATAACAGCAGCTGCCCGTCGCACGAAGCTTGGCAACTGGCCGACAACTGACTGTAGCTAAATCGATGGTCACGCCTAGCCTTCGATCAACGACCTTCTTATTGATATTGATACTATTACTTGCGACACTTGTACGAGCAAGCTCTTCAGGTTCAGAACACTTCGATCCGAACGACCTCGATTGGACTTCTGCTGGAGAAGAGCTTTCAACCATGTTGGCCTACTCGCAATACAACAGCGGCATGGTATGCTTGGCGGAGCGCGCTATTCACAAGACTCATGCAACATGTGTACTAACATCTCGCAAGGCTGCCTCACCCATGGCGAGTGGGCTCTATAGCCCTGGTCCACAACCCGTACCGCGATCGCGACCAATGCCGATTCAGCACACCGCGACAGACTTTTACCCCCAATTCATGATGGAGACATCACGGCTTCAACCGCAGCCAGATCTCATGCAGATGCAACGACTTTCCACGAGCGCACCCTCCGTTGTCCAGCCTCAACACGGACTCATGCCTGGCAACGTGATTCGTCCCACAATGGTCTCGTTCGTCGGACACTCGAATCCTGCAATGACTGGTCAACATTTTGGGCAAGGCATGCAGACTCCAGCTATGTCCACGCCAAATTTCTCGACTCCATATGCAAATCTCAGCGACATGAATGCCACACTGCCCCAATTCGATGCCAATCAACACTACAACGACGATCTTGCACAATTCTTCCCGGAATTGCCGGAGTTGACAGAGTCCATGCGAACCGCACCGCAGCAGCCACAGGTCTCCCAGTATGAAACGGCTCCCACATTGCCAGTGACTAGCGGTCCACAGGTCTTATCGAATGAGAATCTGGGCAACCATAACCTTCGCGTCGATTCGCTGCCGCGCGAACACATGCAAAACTGGTTGGGCAATACACCAGCTGCCGGCGCACGAAACCTGCCGCGCTTGAACACGAACCTTCTCGCTGTACCCGCACCCTCTGATGCACACCTCTCGCCAAGCTCTGCCTCATCCGCCGGGTCTTCGACGGGTCGATCTCCGCGCCGCTCCAAGCAGGAAATGGTCCTTGGTGAAATCAGCTGCAGTCAATGCGACGCAGCTTTCAGCACTCAAGGTGACTTGACGCATCACCTTCGCTCGCACCAGCCTTATGCGAACCGCAGCCACGTCTGCCCGACCTGCAATAAGAGATTTCAGTATCGAAAGGATCTGGCGCGACACGCTCCTCGTCACGATCCTAACCGACAACGCTATTACTGCAAGCATGCAGGCTGCAAATACCACTCCAAGGGATTTGGAAGGCAGGATCATTTGGACAGACATTTGGCTACGCAGCATCGAATGGAGTCATGACAAGTGAGATTTGTGAAGGACTGAGACAATTTTCGATGAGGTTTGATGTGCGAGCAACGACGACACGGCTTTCAGACCAACGATTGAGGAACATGCAACACTTTGAATTTCTACACAGCGCTATACCCTTGTATTTTGCATTTGATTGGCACAGAGGGACATGAATGGAACATGGCATATGAAGGCTGCATTGGGTCGGGCATGAACACGGCGTTTTGAGATACCCCCAGATGTACGATAGATGCATCTACACTACTTTGACACTGCGACGCAAATTTCCGCAATACACTCATGACTTTGACCGACTTTATCAGCCTTACAACCCAGCACATCGGAACAGACATGATCTTGTCCTGCGTCATGCACATCACATATCATTGACAAGCGTCATGCACGCTTCACAGCTCTCACCGCGCCGGCAATGCACGTAAACGAGAACTCAACTCACAGGAAGAACACACATGACCTTGTGCATACATACCACAGTACTCATCATGAGAAAGGCAACCAGGCTCGGCCAGACCAGGATTCGCGGAAGAGCCTTCCCGAACATACCTCCTCGGTCCAACCTCAGCAGAACCCACGAATCAACGCATTCCATCTCAAGAATCTAATGCCGAATCTCCTTCCACCCGGTCCTTATCTCTCACGTCCGACGCTATCGGAAGACCGACGGCGCGCTGCGAGAAGGGAAGGATCAAAGTGTTGCCGTGTTCGAGGGAGCTCGGCTCATGAGGACAATTGTTAAGCCGGCAGGAGGCTTTTTCGCCCCGGTCGGCGAAGCTATGTGAAATGTGAGCTGTAGCAGGGAAGAATGGAGGTGTGACAGCTTTTGGGTAAAAGGCAATTGATCCTTCTGATCGGCTGGCAGTGCTGGTGGTTTCGGCTTATGATGTACCTTTGACAGTGATTGCGATGGAGTTGGGCATGGTGATGGAATCGAGCTCCGATATCGTCGTTGGAGAGTTGGAAGAAGGGTCAGGTGGTACAAGATCTAGACGCCCTGGTTGATCATTTCTCGACTCTGCAGCTTTGTGAGTGATGGGCTTTGAAGTTGACGTCTGTTTTGGCTTCGCGGGTTAAGGCAAGCTTGACAAGCATTGCTAGTGAGAGATCGGAGAGATCACAAGCACGGTAGAATGACGTGACGGGGAACGATGTCAGAGCGCTGTTACGGGAGTATAAGGAGGCTGTGTTCGTTCTGGAAAATTGCTGCTTCGAGGGAATGCAGAGCCACTGGTCAGTAGTGAGATGTGTGAGGCAGTGCTATAGCCCCACTTTCTCCACTTCGCTGGTGCACAGACCTGGCTGGCGGGTGCACAGACCAGGAGAGCTTTGCTGGCGGCCGGCTGGCGGTGTTCTGTTCTGACTTCCTTGCGCTCCCTGCACGTCACTCTTCGACACTTGACCTGTTCCTCGACAAGTACCGCATCACGAGACGCTGGTGTGCAGCTTGCAGATCCCGGCTGCGAATCACGACCGCCTCACTCTTTGACGCGATTGCATTACGCGCCTCTGCAAGTCCGACGCGTCTTCCCACTGCCTGCGAGCTCTTATCAGCGTGACGTCGCTTGACGGCAGCAATGGCTTGCTGATATACAGCAGCAGTAGCAGCATTACTCCGAGTACGCCGCAGTTCGCCGCGACATCTGGAATGCCTTGACCGGTCGGTCGCTGGCGCAGGCAGTGAGAGCCCTCTCCGCTGCCACGCGAAGTCACGACTCACCTACACGCCCCCTTGAGATGAAATGTCCTTCCGACCGGCTTGCCGTCTCTTGCATGTGTCTGCGACATCGCTGACGACCGCTGCAACGCATACACTCGGCATGCAAATGACACTTGACTGCTCACTGGCGGCCCCTCTGCGCTTGGCAGCAACGTTGGCCAGATGAGCAGTCATCGCAGGCTTCGAGTAGGTTGCGCAATCCCGTAGTACTGAGAGTGATGATATGTAGGTCCGTTCGCCACTGCTTTGTGCAAGGTCAGATCACCTCCAGGAAACTGCTGGACGCGACGCGACATTGTTCTTGCCTGTTGACGTGCACCGCCAGCACCGCCAGTCGCTGTTGCTCTTGCCGTGCGGTTCGGCGCCGAATACAAATGTGCTTGCTCTCCTCGGCTGCCACTCGTTGCTGTCGTCGAGATCCAACGTGAGGCCATTGTTATATTGCTGCAGCTATGAACCCTTTCTTCTCTTCCAGTTGGGAGGAAGATGAGTTGTTGGCAGATACTGGAGCGGTTTTCGACTATCACTACGATGAAGATTATCTGGTACGCTGCAGAGCTTCTTCGCACTCGAGCCCGGCAACGATGTTGACAGAGCTTTAGCAGAATTTCCACGACCCGACATGCCCGGTCCCGGAAGGACCCCTCGATCAATGTTTCTACTGCTCCCTCGTCGGTCGTAGTGCAACAGGATACGATACTGCACGTCCGCGGCGCAACACTACGTACGGCCTTCAAGACGAGCCGCAGCAGACTTGGGACGAAATTGTCGCCGCTGCTTCACCACCCGAGCCCACTGACACGCCGACGCATCACATAAGCCATCGACTTGTCGAGCAATTGCAATATCCTTTGGGTCAATCTGGACCAAGCCAAGCACGAGCAGCGACGGTTTCACATCTAGATCCTCAATTGCAAGGGCGCAATACATCGGCTCAACAATCTCATGGCGCGCATCGGGACTGTTCTTACCAGCGCGTGGTGCTCATCTGCATCATGGAGAGGCTGGCAGCGTCCAAGACAACGAAAGTCGCTCTGCACAGACAAACTTCGCACACCATTGGAGCCATCCATTATCTGCGCATAGTGCTCAAGAGTATCGACAAGACTCTACTTGGTCGGCAGAACAAAGTACTGCTTTCAGGCACTTCCAGCACGATTCCGTCGTTGCGATCTGCCACAGGAGGGGCTTCTCCCGACTTTCTGAGGAGTATTTGCAGTACTGCACTATCCACGATCAGCGGCACGACACGCCCGACTCAATAGCACACTCTTCGTCACAGGATGAAATAGGTCGCTTGTATGAGCACCACCTAGCTGACCGGGCCCACGATCCTCATGGCGTGAGTCGCCTAGCTGACGGCATAGCACTTGCTGATCGCCACGATACGCCAATGACAGATGATGCTAAAGAGCTTGTGGTGCCGCCGCCCGCAGTGTCTCTAGCACCGCCTACTGCTTCAGCGCTGTCTACTACGTCTTCAAATGGACCTGCTCAACGACCAAGACGAACTGGACGTCAGCTACTCGATGGCGCCTTCAAATGCTCCAAGTGTGCCTGCAGATTTGACAGAAAAGAGCGCATGATGGCACATCAGCATCGCGTACACATGGAGCATTCGGATCGCCCGTATGCTTGCGCAGCGGGAGCCTGCGACAAAAGGTTTGTGTATTACAAAGACCTGCTGCGACACCAGAAGCTTCACAGACCGCACAAGCCCGTGTCATGTCCACACTGCGAACGAACATGGGTGGTCTTCCGTGCAGACAACTTCAGACGACACATGCAATCGAAGCATGCGGATCAATTGGCAGTCACAACGAGTGATTCGGGCGTGGCCATATCGCGCCAAGCTTCTCGAAGTTCTTCATCGACCGAGTACCGAGCCTCCACGAGAGCCGACTCGTTGGGCGGAGACAGTTCATTTGACCCCTTGGAAGACCTTGAGGAAGTACTTGCGCAATCGCTACAGCCTGCCTGAATTGCGTTGCAAATAGGAGTTGGAACAAGCGTTCACATTCACTTACGTATATCTGGCTAATCGCTATTGGCTCTTGGCATAATAAACTTCTTTGAGTACTCACTCCAGCTCCTTGCCATCACTGACCCGGCATCATTGACCCCGTGACAAGAACGATGGGGACATTGTTCCATAGTGATGATCCCCGATGCGCAGTGCGACTCATCGTCGTAGCCACGGTGTCAGCGTAGAATTATCGGAAGACCAATCTCATCAATAGCTAAGGACAAGAAAACCACGGTACAGTAGTAATATGCGCTCAGTCCTTAACGTACCGCAATGCTAAAACTTGAGGAAAACTGCTTTACCGCAATGCTAAAAGTTAAGGAAAATGGGAAAATGGCAGTTCTTTATATACTGTAGCGCGCTCTGGTGAGTCTGTCTATCATCGGAAGAAGAAGAATCTCTCTCTCTCTCTTTCTCGAAGATAACGACCACGACTACGCCATTCAACATGGACAACTTCGATTTCGGTCTTCACAATTTGATCGATATGGATGGCAATCCTGAGGACCAATCACAAGGACAAGGACAAGTTCTTGCGCGGCCTCCTTATTCTGAGAATCAAGGACAAGATGTGGCCTCTGAGGCGACAGAGGGCCTCGGAGGTTTGAGCGCGGAGGAGCTGGAAGATTTGGAGCTTCTCTGGCGTGAAGTGAACACTCCTGCCGCTTCGGAGCCAGGAGTGCCGACTGGTCGCGCTCCGCTGTCCGAGTCTCAGGAGGCATGGGGACGGAGTCAGGGGGTGGAGGAGGAGGTCTCTGGGAATGGTACGCAGGCTGGGCCATCTGGTGTCGCTCTGCTGTCTGCTGGTCCTGCTGCTTGGGATCGGAGTGACGAGCAGCAGGTGCTCTCTGGAGTTGGTGCTCAATTCGAGCAACCTGGTGTCGCTCCGCCGTCTGTGCATCAGCAGGCACATCCTCAGAGTCAGGAGTATGTCTCTGCGAATGGTGCTGTCTCTGCGAATGGTGCTCAGTATGCGACACCTGGTTACCCTCCGCTGCCCGCTGGCCTGGTCGCTCGTGATCAGAGAGAAGGGATGAGCACTGTACACTACGGTGTGCAGCAAGCAAACTCCGCACCGCCTTCCTCTGCTGGTCGCGCGCAATCCGCGCCAAATGCTTTCCCTCCGCCGCCTGTGCATCAACACGCATATCCTCAGAGTCAGCAGCATGGCTCTGGAAATGGTCCACAGTATGTGCCAACTCGTTGCGCTCTCCCGCTTGTTGCTTTTGGTGATTTGGCCCAGAGAGAAGGATACGTCCCTGTGGAGTTGATCGGGGCCACTTCATACTTCGGCATGCAGCAAGCAGACCTCGCCCAGCCCTTCTCCGCCGCTCGCGCGCAATCCGCGCCTACTGGCGTCGCTCCGCAGCTCGCTGGTCATGTTGCTTATGATCAGAGAGGCGAAGCTTCGCGCGTGAACGCCCGCGCGAGCGATGTGCGCTTCCCCGCACCGCAAGCAAACTTCGCTCCGCCGCTCCCGCCAAATCAGCCGACCACGCTCGCCTATCGGCCACTCCAACCTCTGCCTCCAGCGTACCAGTATGGAGGTCAGGTGGCCATAGTCCCTGGTGTGCCGCTCCCTCCTGCTCCTGCTCCTGCTCCTGTTCCTGCCCCCGCTCCTGGTCCTGCCCCTCCTGTGCCAAATCCATTTCTTCCTCCTGCCCCTGCCGCTCGCCGAAGGACAGGCAGAGGCAAGGGCAACCCCGACGGCCCCCAAGACTTCCCCTGTGCGCTCTGCGATTTTGCCACTGGGACTAAGCAGAAACTTGTGTCTCATGAGCGCATTCATTTCGAGCCGACCCATCTCTGCACATTCAATGGCTGTACAAAGAGATTCTCGTCGGACAAGGATTTGAAGCGCCATGTCGACACTCACTTCCCGGAACGGGCGAAGAAGTTCACGTGTGAGAGCTGCGGGAAGGAGGATAAGCGCAAGGATAACCACAAGCGGCATGCGGAGACTTGCAAGAAGAGAAAGAGGGGTGGGGAGGGTGAAGGAGAGGGCGGTGATGGTGGGAGCTGAGGGTGAGGATAGATTGAGTGGGTGGAGTTTGTTGATTTTCGTGCATTCGTATGGGCGGCTTTTTGTTTTGTTTTCTCTGTTTTGTTGTACAATGGTGAGGTAATGAGGGTTAGAATGTGTAAGATAGTTTTGTTTGATTTGAATTCGAGTTACTGCAAGATTTATAGTTTTCTCTGATTCGTCGTGCTTCCGTGTGCCAACGACTGGAGAAACGCGCAAAATATTCCAGACAGCGTTTCTCAGAGTCGAGAGGACGCGTTCAGTGTCTCTGGCCAACCGTGTTGTATTGAGCCAACGAGTGTTGAGAAGCACAAGACTCGCAGGAATGCGTCTTGCAGAGTCAGCATGAAGTGCCTTGTTTCTCTGGCCATATCCTCTTCTGTGTGCCAACAGGAAGGAAAATGCGGAAGATTTTGGGAAGACGGTTCTGCGGAGTCCACATAAGATGCACCGTCGCTCAGGACCACCACTCTTCTGGAAGCCAATGAGTAGTCAAATGCGAGAGATTCTCGGTTCGTGAGCTTGCAGAGTCATTCGGAGATGCGCCCATTCTCTGGCTGATTGTTCTTCTGCGCGCCAATGAGGGTGCAGCCGACGAAGATTTTCCATTTGAGGATTTGCAGAGACAACAGAAGATATGTCGTGTCTCTCTCTGACTGCTCTCCCCTGAGCCGAGGTGCAATGAAATGCGGAAATTTCTTGAGATGCGGTCCGGCAGAGTCAACATGAGGCGGACTGCTTCTCCAGCCGGATCTGCTCTACTTTGCCAACAACGAGAAGTATGCGAGAGATCTCACACAAGAACTTTGTGCAGAGTCAGAAGTAAGGTTAACATCTCTCTGCTCATTTCTCGTCCACTCTGCCAACGGGTGGTGAGATACTGGCAGTAGCTTCGGAGTGAATGTTGCAGAGTCGACAGAAGCCATGCGGTATCTCTGGCCGATGGCGGGGTTGCGTGCCAATAAGGGACGTTATGGGTGGAAGAATTCGAGAAGAACTGGTCGCAGTCAAAGAGATGCACCTGTCTTTCTGCTTCCGTTCATTTCCTGTTTCGCTCCCAAAATCGTATGCGGTAGCTTGGGATGCCTGCGATCTGCGGAGTCATGGCATGCCGAACTGAATGTCTAGTGGACGAGCTTCTCGGATCTCTGTCTTCATGTCGGTTTGTAAGCCAGTGGGCATCCGAATACTGTGACACTTGCACTGCGTCAATTGTTAGAGGCAGGCACAGATTTCCTGCGTCTCTGATTGCTCGCCTCTGAGGAAGCTGCTCCATTTCCAGCAGGTTGAAGAATCAAGTGGCAGAATGTGCTGGAAACACGGACATCTCATCTCCAATTGCTCTCTTTACCTGCTTGAAGTTGACAGTCCTTCCGAAAGTCATTGCACTTCCGAGCAAGCATGTGTGATGTTGCTGGCGAAGACTTTCAGGAAGGAGTTCGGAAGTAGGTAATTGACGTCCATTTGATGAGTAACCATCAAATATTTGACTTGTTTCTATTCCCGCTCCACTTTCGCGTCACTCCGACCAGATGTCGTCAACGCGCCGACTTCGCGAACAACACCTGCTGCTAGGAAACAGCATCCAACAGCGATTGGCCGAAGGATGACTTTCAAATAATCGATACAGACCGCAAGTCATCTAGACCATGGCCCCTCGCCCCTCCAAACGTCAGAAACTGGACGATGGTGCCCACAAGAGCTCGCCTGCTCCCTCGAAGACGCCAGTAACTTATGGCAGGACCTCGAAATCTTCGCCGGCAGTCAATGGCAATGGTGTGACGAACCCAAGCCCCGACGCAAAATCCGAATGGTTCGCCGCCAAAGCGCAGGCTGCAAGTGCGAGGAACCAGGCCCGATTGATTGCGAAGGAAAAGAAGAAAGAGGAGATAGACGTCTACGATGATTTTGAGGGCGCACATCGAGGAGGACACCCGTACCTGCAAAGGGGGAGTGCGGATTCCAAGAAGAGACAGCAGAAGCCCGCATTGGACCCATTGAAAAACCAGAAAGATGTCGCAGAAAGTCCAGTCAAAGCAAACAGACCAGCGGATCTAGGCTTCTTCAAGAAATTCGGAAAAGGCAGAAAAGACGATGGGCATAAGGAGACCGGTGAGGATGAGCAGACTGCAGGTGCCGGAGAGAGTGCGCGCAAATCGACTACACGAACGGCGAATCAAGGCAAGGGATGGATCACGCTACAGGACCGCCGAAGAAGACTTTCGAGGATGAGATGCGCGAAATACAGGAGCGTGCACGGCAGGAAACACAGGATGGAGACAGCGAGGACGAGCTGGCCAAACAGAGCGATACTAAGAGAGCCTCTGCCCGGCGCCCCGCCCAGATGGCAACTACGGTCTCATCTACTATTGCCACTGCTTCTGCAAGAACGAAGAAGCAAACGCTCGATAGAAGGAAGAAAGCAGTGTCACGAGAGACGTCTTTGGAGATCCCGGAGAGCGACGAGGCAGATCGCGTGATCATCGACATGCCATCGGCGAGCTCAGCAGCAGAGTCTGAAGATGAGGTCGAGTTCGAAGACATAGTGCCGAAGGATAAATCTGTGCCGAAGCTTGCGCTGACGCAGAAGCTGGCAACGCCAAAGAAATCCGTCACGAAGCCGACCAGGAATGCAATCGCATCAGCCAAGGCATCTTTCCATGACGACCATTTGCAGTGCTTGCGAAACGTCGTGCTGGAAAAGGCCACACGCAAGCGACCAATCTCACTAGTCAATCTTGACGATGAATACGCGAAAGTTGCGAATGTCATCACTCAGACAATCACCGCAGGCGAAAGCAACAGCATGCTGCTAATCGGTGCGCGGGGCAGTGGCAAGACGACGATGATCGACCAGATCATTCGTGAGCAAAGCAAGACACATGCTGATGACTTCCACGTCGTGAGGCTCAATGGCTTCATTCACACAGATGACAAGATTGCCTTACGAGACATCTGGAGGCAGCTTGGGAAAGAGATGGAGATCGACGAAGACGAAGCTGTGAGCAAGAATTATGCCGACACGATGACACGATTGCTTGCACTGCTTTCACATCCCGCAGAGAACGGCATCGAGACGGAGCAAGTCACGAAAAGCGTCATATTTGTCCTCGACGAGTTCGAACTGTTTGCTGGACATCCACGGCAGACACTGCTGTATAATCTGTTCGACATTGCCCAGAGTAGGAAAGCGCCGATTGCTGTGCTGGGTCTCACAACCAGAATTGATGTCGTCGAAAGTCTGGAAAAGCGGGTCAAATCACGTTTCAGTCATCGATATGTTCACTTGAGCTTGTCCAAAAGCTTGGCTGCTTTCGAGCAGATTTGTCGCAAAGCGATTGCGATACAGCCTGATGACTTGACCGAGGAAGAGGCGACGATACTCGGGGAACCGAGCGGATCCAGCGCTACGATGATCAAGAAGTCCCACCAGGACTCTTCGTCCCTCTCGAATTGGAACATTATGGTCAACGACTTGTTCGCTTCCGAGATATGCAAGAATTTCCTCGAAAGACTCTTCTATACGACGAAGTCCGTGGCCGAGTTTCTGACAACGCTCACCCTGGCCATCTCGACTCTGCCAACCACTTCTCAGACCACGAACACAGTGCTTGAGCATCTTTCCACATCATTCTCGAATTTTGCGGCGCTTCAAGCTCCAGACTCCAAGCTCTCCCTACTTCCCTCCCTTGGAACGCACCAGTTGGCTCTCCTCGTCTGTGCTGCCCGACTTACGAACATCTACAATACAGAGCTTATCACGTTCCCACTCGTCTACGAAGAGTACAAAGTGTTGGCGAGCAAGGCTAAACTGCAAGCTACAGCTGCTGGAGGAATAGCAACGGCAAAGGTTTGGGGAAAGAATGTTGCGAGAGGCGCGTGGGAAGGCTTGATTGATGTTGCATTGGTAATGCAAGATGGAAGCAGTGGTGCAGGAAGGGTCGATGTTGGTCTGGAAGAGTTGAGGGACTGTGGTGTGGACATGGGAGGGTGGCAGAAATGGTGCAAGGAAATATGAAGGATGATATCTGTTAGCGAATGGAATTCTTATGCTTCGGTCGACGATACATCGCGGACAAAGAAAACTCAGCTGAATTAGCCATTGCACTTGCTACTCCTCATCCAAGTTCGTCCGAATTGTCGTCCGTACTCTACTCGCGAATGACTCGGTCCCAAGGTTCATAGGCACGTTCAGCCAATGTGACACAGCCAAAGGATTTCGGCTGAATTATTTCCGGCTGGCTGAAGCTTTAAACCCGGAAGGACCAAATAACATAAAACAACGTCGGATCAGCCCGCCTGTTCTTGTGCACCTTTTTCGAACGCGATTGTCTGCATTGGCGTCAAACGGCTTTCTCAGATTTTCAATATGGCGTCGATCCAAAAACTAAGTACGTTCTCGCGCACTAGCTCCTGACGCGGGCAAGGCCAAACATATTCTAACAAAGCTTAGCACGACCACGTCTCATCGAACAGACATTCCAACATGTTAGTCGAGGCACTTCAAAGGTCACAAGGTACGACATCCTCTTCTTAACACCTCTCACAACCATTTACTGACCCTCTAACCTCCAGACGCCTCGTCAACCACTCCTCACCCCGTAAGGTCCAATTCGAAGTAATCCAAGACAAAACCCACCACCTCACATCCCAACGCCTCAAACGACCCGTCTCTCCCCACTTGAGCATTTACCAACCACAAATCAACTCTTTCCTCTCAATCTCCATGCGCATAACTGGAACCTTCCTTTCTGGGGGTCTCTACCTTTTCAGCTGTCTGTATTTGCTTTCTCCCACCTTTGGAATCGACATGTCGTCCGAGCATCTGGCTTCAGTTTTCGGATCTTGGCCTACAGGAGCGCAAATTGCGGCGAAATTGTTTGTGGCATTTCCGATGAGTTTGCATTTCTTTGGGAGTTTGAGGAATATGGTGCAGGTGATGGGGAAGGGAGTTGCGGGGAGTAGGAGCATGATGAGGATGGGGTGGGTGACGGTGGGGGTTTCTGCTGCTACGGCGGTGGGGTTGGCGGGGTGGGTGTAGAATCAATCAGGATCACTGGGAGAGGCTGTCTGGAAGCTGGAGCATCGCTTGAAAAAGAGGTCTCTGCGGAGATCTCGAATCTGTAGTGGCTTTAAAGAGTTTATTGCATAGACGGTTGCTGGTATTCCGGACTGCGCCCTCTTATATGTCCTTCTCCTGTACAGGAGCGTGCAAGTCTTTCTCGTAGAGCCCATGCGGACTGGCGATTGTTTCGAAAGGCCAGTAATATTCGGGAAGTTCTTGAACGCAGTTGCTATATCGAGAAGTTCGTGTGGATAGCATGAGCTTTTTGCTCGACCGAAGTGTTCGGATCGATCCGTGATACTGTTCTGTCTTACGCTTTAGCTTTTTAATTCGGTTTCAATCCGAAGCTGTGAAGCACATCATCCCATCCTAAGCCCGTGCCGATCCGTATCCACATTCTTTCTTGTTCTGTTCTGTTCCAATTTTTCTTGCCATAATATACCTTGACAGACTTCGGTAAGAATTTTTTGACTATCCCGCGACTTATCATATTTGTCAATGCTGTGTCTACCCAACGACATAAACCCGTTTCTACAAAAATACTATATCTAGTACCATGGTGCTAGAACTCGAATTCATCTCCAACTGGATCCAAATCAACGACATCTACACGAGATACGTTCATGCCGCAGACGACTGTGACTTCGATGCATTAGATAAGCTGTTCTTGGACGAGACTACATTCGACTGGTCGTCTGAGACGAACCCGATGCCACCGGTTACGTGGGCATCCCTGCGTGAGGCCCAAGCATTTCCACTGCAGAGCGTACTTCCCTGGGCATTCCATATCTGCAGCAACGTGCGAATTGACATCTCTGCGGATGGCAAGACGGCCGAAACGAAATCCAAGACGATCATGCCTTGTGGCTCGGGCGAGCAGTCGACACAAAGACAAAAGTTCTTTCAGGTCAATGGGGAATATGTTGATCGGCTTGTCAAAGTTGAAGATGGTTGGCGCATCGTATCACGGAAATGGCTGGAGAAATTTGCCATTGGTGTGTTTGATAAGATTGAAGACATATCGGGCGAGCTGGCTGTCGGACCGTCCCGGCAGTAAGAGCAATGATTGATGCGCAGGATGCATTTTGTATACATACGATCGCTGCTGCTCTGGGAGGAGGGGTGGCGGGGAATAAGAGGCTGGTAAGGATGGGGTGGGTTACGGTTGGGGTTTCTACTGTCGCGGCGGTGGAATTGGCGGGGTGGGTTTGAGGAGTGCTTCATTTGGGACGAGCGGGAGTTGGAGAATCGGATGAGAATGACTTTGCTTTGGGAGGCCGTGTTGAATGCGTCCTGGTGCCCGCCTCATGGTCCGACGGTTTTGCTAGGAACCGCAAATGCTGCAGTCCAGTACTTGACGAGAAGTCCTTCTAGTCCTATGTGGTAGTTCTGCGCTTGCTTTGAAGCGCCATCGCATGCGAGGGATCTGAACGGAGTGCTTCATACGGGTTATAACTTCTCTTCTCGAGGCTTATCTTGTTGGCACCTTGCCTGCTTTCGTTGTTACGATCAATCTTGCAGAGGACCAATCACTGTCACATTTGTTTGTGTCCTCATTGAGTACCTTTCAGTGTCGATCTTCACCAAGATGGTTCAGCCTGAATCGGCTCTTCAACTGCGGCTCAAATTCGATCGACATCCTAGTCTTGGACTCTTCACAACACCTTCCACCACATCTTTCTCCATTCCACACGACATCCTCCTCTTCATCTCAAGTCTGTCAGTCATATTGCGATATACCTTCTCGCAATGTTACACGTCATACCACATCACAACAACAGCAATATACCAACGCACCAACAAAATGCTGTGCTGTGCCGCAACCCAAGCAAAATGACAAGAAGCGAAGGATTGCTATGACCGCATACCAAGAACACTGAAAAAGGCAATGTAACATTGGTATTCGTTCAATGCCACTGGCCGCATGATCTATCCCATCCCATAACAGGAAGTTGATTTGCGACGAGAAAGTATGAAGTGCTGCGGAAGGATTCACTTTGGCTTGGTGGCTGAACATAAAATGGGGAGGTGACCCACCCCATAGTATGCGCACATTTGGTGTTTGCCAAGCATATGAATTCTTGTGCATCTTGTTGCAGCAATTTACTGAAGAAGCTTCCCTTATTCGACGACTAATCAATCATGGACGACGCAAAGGTCGAGAGAGAATTCCACACCAACTACAGAGCAACATGGAAGCGTCGCGTCCTCGTCGGTTCGGCAGCTCTGGCAGTTCTCGGCATAGCCGTAGCTGCAGCGACTTTCGCAGTCCGGTCTCGCCATGAAACTTGGTGGAGAGAAGGCCAAACATTCAGTGCATACGACAAGGAGGGGTATTCACCAGGGCGCCGTATCCAGTGGTATGGACAGGTCTACTATCTGCCTCCAGGTGTGCGGACGGGAGGCTTGTTATCGGCACAGGCTGCAGGCATTGTCTGCGCAATCGTCGCTGGAATGGCTCTCTTACCCATTATGGGTGCCACGGACCAGGTAGTGCCCATCATCATCTAAGCGTGTGTTCGGCTGACATCGAAACAGAGCCATACGCGAAGATTTCGTGCCATATGTGCTGTTTGGCTCGCTATCGGAGTTCTCGCAAGTTTGATTGGACTTGTGTGGTCTTTCGTCGATTTCTACACATCGTCCATTGTCGACATCGAGAGCTTTCTCGCTCGGGGCCTCAGGGATGTGCCAACTGATCCCCTCCGAACTCCTGCTTTCACTCGAGATGGGACCTACGGTATTGAGGGTTGGTCATGCCAGATCGAACCACTCTGGCAGGCGTACGGGCCTACCATCCGAGGCTCCGGATCTAACACGCTGCCTCCATGTACAGATGCGGTAAGCATTTGTCTTGGCGCCATCGAGTAACCTCCGCTGATCATGTGCAGAAAACATCAAGGTGGCTCATGATTCCATTGTTCGTGATGTCGGTGGTGCTTTTGGCATTGACAGTTACACTCTCACCCTGGCAATCCAGTAAAGCGAAGCGTGCGAGCCAACAGATGGAAATGGCCAACGCAGGCGACCGTCGCGTATCCGATCGTACGGAAGACGTGTCGAGATCAAGCTCGAAGACAGGCACCGCGGTCTGAGTGGGGTTGTAAGGTCCGATGTACGGCTAGACGGCCACCAAGGTGCATTTGCGAGTGTTCAAGCCTTAAGTCGGCTGGCGTTATCTTGACGCAGCGATACTGGGTGCAAGCAGGGCCTCTACTATCGAGCGACGAGCCGGAGGTTTCGGCAAATGATAATGCTGTAATGATCTGAAAGAATCTTCGAGCCGAGTTGTCCTCCATACGTGTTGAACGGGATCTAGAGCTTCTCTCCGCTCGTGCTCACTTCCACAATCTGATCGCTACCCTTGTAAGCCGGGATATCAAATCCATACTTCTCAGCAATTTCCTTTCCGATGAAGCGGCCTCCTACAAAATGCCTACCCTTGAACCACTTCGTCAGTGGTTTCGGAGCAGAAAGCGAGATCAGCGCATGAGGCTGATAGTCCTTGCCCGGCCCGTCGTCTGGTGGGCCGTCTTCAATATTCCAGCTCGAAGGGGCATCAACTGCCAAGACTGGCACCTTGGACTCTGCAAGCGCTTTAATGACAGCTGGGAATGGCTCGCGCACTTCGCCGCTGAAACTGAAACCGAAGATGGCATCAATGATGTAGTCTGACTTTGTCAAAGCAGAGTGAAAGTCGTCCGTGAAAGGTACTTTGAGCTGTTCGAGCTGCTTTCGGAGTCTGCCATAGATTTCTGCTTTGCCTTGCTTGGGAAAGTAGAGCGTTGGCTTGTAGCCAAAATGATGCAAGTGTCGGGCAGCAACGAGGCCGTCACCGCCGTTGTTGCCAGGCCCGCATGCGATCAGCACATTGGGTGATTTGGAAGGCGGTGAAAGTGCGTAAAGTGCTTGTGAGACGGATAGACCTGCCAACTCCATGAGTTGGTCGAGAGTGAAGGCGCCAGTGGACATAAGCTCTTCATCGAGAGCAGCAGCGGCCTTGGGGCCAAGTGTGCGGAGTGCCATGTTGTCTTTCCTGTTGTCAAGTGAAGATAAGCAGGAAAGACTGATCGAATGGAAGAGAAGGTATTTCCTGTAGTGCAGAGGTCGCTGTTGTGACTTCCGATGACGCTCTCACTGTGCTCGGAACTGCGGCCGCAGGATCACAAATGCCACCCAACGATCACACGGCAGCTGCCAAACTTGCGAACCAGCTGAGCCACTGTCAAAATTCACCACATCTTCACTTTACGAAGTGGCATCTCATAATCTTGGGCCTTCTCTCACAAGTAAACACACGTGTTATACCATCAAGCACTTCATCGGCGGATCCAGCATGCGATCAAGAAAAGTCTTATCCCGACCCATCCGGCGAGAAGTAAATGTCGACACATACGAGGCACAAGTATGGCAATATGCTGCGATCAAGATATGGACCAGGCTAACGCGTCTCCAGCCTGATTGTCGATTTCTTCAGCTGCCAGCAGAGCTTCGCACAACCATCTACGAGCTAGCCCTCACTTCCGAATCTGGAAGCTTGACAATCGACTTCTCCAACCCACCTCCTAAATTGTCCGGCAGCAAGCTCCTTTCCGACGTCATCAAGGCTTCAGCATTAACTCGAACATGCAAGCAAATCCGGCAGGAAGCTCGAGGCATGCTCCAAAATTTGAATACTTTGAGATTCTACCTTCCACTTTGGCCTCAAAACGGATCTGTCACGAGGCTGGACAGTCCCACGATGCATCATCTCGAAGAAGCTTTAATCACCAAAAGATCTTCAGCAACTTCTCAATCGTCACCTTCGTGGAAAGCAATGGAGGTCGATCTTGGTAGGCTTCCCATACTCCGCTTCGAGCCAGCCTTCCGAGGATGGTATAATGGAGAACAAGCACTAAGCCGACTTCGAGGGACTTTCCCTGGCATGACTTTGAGACTTGAAGTTTGGAACGCTGAGACGAATCATGCGACAGTCATAAGAATGCGTATGACAGGCGTGGAAGATATTGCAAGCAGCTTGGAGGAGGCGAAGTCAAGTGGTAATCTTCCAGAGAGAGATTTTGCTTGCTTGAAGGATTTGATGGAGTTGGAACGGATCAGGAGAGTAGTCGTTGGTGCGAGAGAGTAAGCTCTTTGGGTTTCATCTTTGACCTGAGGCAGCAGTGTTGGGTTGCCTGAGCCTGAGCCTGAACCTGAACGCGCTTCATGCGCGTCCGTTGGAAGCGACGTGAAGTGGAAGGCACGAGCAGCGACGCATACGGCTTCACTTCCAGCTTGCAACTCCTCTGTCGCCAACAATATCACATTTCTTCGGCGATGGCGCAAAAATCTTCAATTCCACGACCAAGTGGTCCTGCCCAGCGTCGAGTATCACAGACATCGTACAGCGGCAGGTGGGTTTGCTTAGGCGTTGAACGCACTTCGACTGCGACGCTGACCCCAAATGCCTCACACAGATCAACCAGCGCGCGAAAGAAACCAATGTATCCCAGGATCAAGAAGGAGGAGAGGCCTTGCCATCTGCTCAGCCTACCAAGAGAACTTCGCGATATGATCTACCAATCCACTTTCACCAAATGCGCGGGATACATACTCGTACATGTGGAATCTCGAGACCCGCTGGAGGAGCTTCACGAACTGCTTGCACTTATGTGCACTTGCAAACAGACTCGCAGGGAATGCGCAAAGGTCATCTCCACTCTAGACCTCCAAGTCTACATACCCTGCTGGGTCATGCCGGAGGGTGCACCCTTCAGCGCAATCAGGAACTACGTCAAGTGTCTCTTCACGCCTCTTCGATCTGTTCATCGTATGGAAAAGCTCTATGATCCCGACTTCAAGGCTTACCGATCCATCAAGACTCCGCCAATGTCTCTGAATGCGCTCCCATGGCGCTCAATTGAATTCGATTTCGGGATCATTGAGGATTCGATTGATCACGAACTGAGGCTAGGTCTCGTCTACCTGACGCGTTTGGGCATTCTTCGTTTTCTCCGGACAAATGTGCGCAGGGCCAAGGTTGTTGCTGAGGCATGGTCCGGAAGTACAGGGCTTGTTCGATTCGTCATCGCATTGCGGTCAAATGAAGTGGTGTTGGACAGTGATCTGGAGCCCGGAATCCGTCAGTCATTCGCTGAAATGAGAAATCGTATTGTGGAAGTAGGCAAGCGCTTGAAGCTTCCGATCCGAGGCGTTTCAGTCGAGGAAGGGTCGCCAGTGAAGATGAAGATGCGATTCGGCGTGTTTGTTCCCATCGAGTTCTGACCTCGTGAGCAGGCGAGCGAAATGGGCGGCGGTGCAGTTGTTGAGAGCACGTTGGACGCGTGGCGCGGCTCGGAGCATTGAGGCAGCGCCTCGCGTTGGTTCTGATTTGCCTATGGCGCAGATGGATCTATAGATACACAAGTCAGGCTACAGGCATTGAGGAGCTTCTGGCGAATATTAGCCACGCGCTTTTCGTGAGCTGCCTGATCTGTAAAGTCTTGTGGAATGAGGTGGGACCAGCAGAGTCTGCGGGAAGATAGCTCATTCAACTACTATCTAGAACCTGCCGGTCTCTCTACGACGAGCACGATCTGCGGGATCTAGAGCTCCACTGCCTGGCGTACTTGTACGCTTCAGCGGGCTCGCAATCGTCCTCCTCAAATCCTCGCGCCCTGGTCTCAGCTGGTTGCTACTAGCAGCTTTTCTGAGCGGACTTGCGGCGTGACTGTAGACTCCCATGCTACCTCCGTCTCCCTTGACCGGACTTCGCTCCCTCAGCCTCTCGTGATGTGGCTTGAGAGGAGAAGAAAAGTCAGTTGCCGCAGTGCTTGGCCTCGAATATGACTGCGTCGATCCGTTCAAGTAGGCATTTGTAGTTGGGGTCAGATTGACTCCCGAATGCCGTCTTGATTCTGATGGACGTGATGCCAGGTCGTCAGGATCATACTGGCGAGCATAATTCGTGTTTGGATGTGTTTTGAATCCACGCTTGATGATCGTTGTAGGCGTGTAGACGTCAACCTCGCGTGTTTGCGTAGTACGTGTTGTGCTGCCGCTGACTCGGGTCTGAATCCCGACGTCTCGCATAGGTCGGATGAGGTTTGGGTGCACAAATTTGGTGTCGTATTCGTTCATGACTTCTCCGTGTACGAGAGAGGTGTCTTTGGCTTGTTGGCTGAAAGAGGTCTTGAGCATCCAGAGTTGGGCTGAGAGGAGTGCACTGAACGCGATCGCTGTGAACACGGTGACAGAAGGCCGTGGATCCATAGCTGCTGGTGGTAGGAGCAAGCTGTAGATGACAAGGTGGCCAGGCGAAAACAAAGTGAAGATGCTGAGGTTGAAGGGCTTTGGGTCCCAAATGGTGAGCTCCCAGACCTCGCGCTCAGCATCGGGGTATGCTCGTGATGAGGCTGTCGCAGAAGACATTACGGCCTGCAGGTATCGTAGTGGAGAAGATGACATGGGCGAGCTGTCGACTCGCACTCGGTGTGCTGAAGGAGTGGGCGGCGGCACGTCCACGGCCTGCTCGAAGAGGCGGTATGATCTCCGTTTCCAGAAGGTGAAGAGAGCGTTGGTACAGCATAGTATAGTCAAAGCATAGACAAGTAGAGAAGCCTGTGTACTCACCTTGTCAGCGGTTCCATCTCTCTTCCTGTCTCATCATAAGTACCACCTACCAGCCAGGCAAACCATCCACTTCCACTGCCATCATCTCCAAACACATCATCGCCTCCTGCTCCTGCTCCTCTTGCGCTCGCGCCTTTGGCGAGGATGTATGTGATGTTCAATCCAAGCCCGATCGGCGTTGACCACAGCTGCAGCCACTCATCGTATGCATCGTCGTTGAGCTCTTCTGCCAGCCATAGGAGCAGATCCCATGGGTCAAGGTAGGCCTTGATGCGCTCGATCAGAGGGCGTTTGCGTACGAGCCGAGGCATGATGAAGGTCAAGTCGATGACGAGCGAGTCGTGGCGCGAGGGATCATCTGTACGCCAACCGCCTCCTGGTGAAGGCAGAAGCTGTCAGTGTCACGCGTCGCAAAAAGTGAAAGACGTGTTGTTGATCCGCAAGCGGAAGTGCGGGCGTCGGGACGCATCAAATATTGAGGTGGATTGATGATGGCAAATCAATGTCGTCGCTTTGCAGACGGCAACCTTTATTTCCACTTGCACGTTCCCTTCCATCACAACGCAGCCGGTCTGATCTACACAACAGGCACGTCGACGCAGACGCCAGCTCTCACGAGGTCCAAAGCACTGTTCAAGAGACTGTGCGACGCTCGAAGGCAATCTTGGTCCCACGATCTGGAGTATGCACAAGCACAGCGTGATTCAGGCACATTGTCCGCCCGATACGGCGCCTGGAAAGTCGAAGACGCTCGCCCCATGTTCTCTCTCACGAGATGGAAAGCGCTGAGAATCTCTGTCCAACAAGACCGAATATCAGGCGTGGCTTGGTGATGCCTTGGGACTGCGCCCAGAGCGAGCAGGGACGCGCTGCAGCAAATGTGGATGCAAACCAGCTGACAATTCCTCATCTCAGTTCGCGGCATCCTGCGCCCTACACACTGCATCGGTGGTCCACTTCATTAACAATCATATCTTCACTTCTCACACGCTTTCTTCATCCTATCTCTACGTCTTACATTCGATTCTCGTGCTGCTGATTTTACATAACTTTTACAATCAGCCAAGTACTCACCAGCCGCAATTTCTTCGGTATCGTTCTCGACCGCCTCTTGATGAAGGCTGTGCCATACGGAAGCAACAACCCGATCCTCGTCACGGACACGATACCAAGCACATCTACAGCGCCAACTATGCTGACGACTTCGCCGCGCTTCCTCGTCCTCCTTGACAGGACTATCGCGCGAACGATGCGTTGCCACTACACAATCTCCTTCCTATGTTAGATGACTTTCCGAGAAGGATGATCCGGATGTGTCAACAGCAGTGTCTCACTTCTTGGTGAAGGATCCCACACTCTAGGCGCTCGGTCTTTGCAAATGGTAGGAACGGACCAAGACCGAGGCGAACAAGACCGAGTCGGACTGCGCACCATGGTATCTCGAAGTCTGCACGGAAGACATCAAGCAATCATTCACCTGCATCCACATCGGGCGTATATTCGTTTCCATTCGCATGCATCGCAGTCTCCACCGATTGCCATACACCACGCCCAATAAGTATGCCATCGCCAAGGCTCACAAGCATTGGCGTTCCGCGGGCCCCACACGCCACGAGGACGTTCACGCGCCAGGTAAACGGCATGCTAAGAGAAATGACGTTCGTCCCAAGTATTCTGGATGCGATAGACAAGACATTCATGGATCGTGCGGTTGCTTCTTCGTGCCGGATACGCGGTGATGGGAGGTCGCGTGCGTGCCGGCATGCGAGACCAACGAGGTTATAGATTGGCATGCCCGCGCCGACCCTGCTGATACAGCTCTCTCTCCAAGTCCCTGTTTCAGCATTTCTGGACGAATAACTTACTTTCATCTTTGATCACAATGGCCCAGCGGACGCATGATTATCCTGGCCATTCGGATGGCATAGACCACCGCCGCGAGAAATACGACAGCGACTCAGACGGGAAGCTCGGGGATGCTCCACCATATCCCACAAACAGAGATGGGGAAACTGGAGAAGTGTACGATCCATATGGAGGCAAGAAGTTGGGCATGGTTCGAACGACCTTGATCTTCTTCACGAATCAAGTGGGCATTGGAATTCTCAGTCTCCCCAGCTTCCTGCACACAGTCGGCCTGATACCAGGAATTATTGCCATCATCGCTCTCGGAGTTCTCGCAACCTACACGGCTTATATTCTGATCCAATTCTGGCGTCGCTATCCTACCATTCGAGATGTCGTTGACGTGGGTCGAATTATGGGAGGGCTGCCACTCGAAATTATCGTAGGACTAGCGCATGTCCTGAACTTGTGCCTGATCTGCGCTTCATCCAGCGTGACGCTCTCTATTGCGCTCAATACAATGTCGGAACACGCGCTCTGTACAGTCGGCTTCATTGGAATACCGATGGTAATGGGATGGCTGCTGTGCTTCCCTCGCAGCTTGAACTTTGCTGGCTGGTTCGGTATTCCGGCCACTATAAGTATCTGTAGGTGCATCTCAATGCGGCTAAGAATCGCTGCTTGCCCATTCTGGATTGTGACATTTGCTAACCATCGTGCTAGTCGCTGCTGTCATTATCGTCATGGCCGCCTTGGGCATCAATGGTCCGGACGTCACTGGCTCGACTCAAGGCGGATCTGGCTTTTGGGGTGAACCACCAAACGAGCCACTTATGATACTCCTGGGCCCAAACCCAAGGACCGACTTCAAGCAACAGTTCGATGCTACACTGAATGTTGCCTTTGCGTATGCGGGTAAGCGTCAGAATGGGACCTGCAAAGCTTTCAATCACTTACTGACGCTCAATCTTCACAGGCAATCAAGCTTTCATCACTGTCATCTGCGAGATGCGCAACCCCAACAAGGATTTCACGAAGGCCGTCATCTGGCTCAACGCCCTTGCGATTCCAATGTACGTCATTGTTGCTGGTGTCATCTACGGCTTTGCAGGACAGTACGTTGTCTCCCCAGCTCTCGGATCTGCTCCTGGTACCGCGAGCAAAGTCGCATACGGCGTGCTCTTCCCGACATTACTTGGTTCTAGTTTGGTATTCGGCCACACCGCTATCAAATACATGTACAACGTCGTTATGGACCGCATCATCAAAACTCAACACAAGTTGACAGACAATACGCCTTTGACTTGGGGAGTCTGGCTCGGTCTTACCACTATATTCTGGGTCGTGGCATTTATTTTGGCAAATGCAATCCCAGCTTTCGGTTCGATTTTGGGTATCACTTCGGCTCTCTTCGTGACGTGGTTCACGTTTGGTATGGCCAATGCACAGTGGGTTTATATCAACTGGGGTCAGCAATTCTCGACTTGGAGAAAGACTTGTTTGGCTGTGCTGAATTGGTTTATGATTGCTGGTAAGTTGATGAGACGTGTGAATGAATTCGTGATTGCGACATCTCGTGCTGACGTACTTGTGCAGCATCTTGCTTCTTGACTGTCTTCGGGTTGTACACTACGATCTCGGCTCTGGCTGCGAGGGTGGCGGATCCGGATGATCCTCTGAACGTCTTCACTTGTGCGAACAATGCGTTGTTCTAGAGAAAGGGTCGAAGCTCGCAGGGCACTGAAGTATGTTCTGTGTGCCGTGTCACTATCCATATGACAATTGAATGGAGCTCAATCCTACATTTGATCCCGATATTTGCTATTCTGTCTACATATTTTTACAATTCGTGAGACACATCTTCCCTTGCACCTGCTAAAGTTGGCACCACCGGGCCACTTCGGAAGCGATTCCGAAACTCAAACTCCTCGACCAATTTCCCTCGCTCACTCTCTGACCTTCTCGCTTTCTCCATGCTTCGACAACGTTCCATTGAAGCCAATAGCAAGCCGATACTTCTGGAGTATCTCGTGAACACTTGGAGTCCTGCATCACATTCATGCCATCATGGTGAAGACTGCGCCTGAAACGCGTCGCAACGCGTCTCCAAACTCACCACAGGACTCTCATACCATGTCGTTCCTCGACTTGCCCCCGGAACTCATTCACTCCGTATTTGCACACCTGAGTCTTGTTGATGTTCAATCAGCAAGACTGGCGTGTCGTTCGACCGCCGAGATTGGGCGTGACCACATGTTAAGCACAGTCTACGCCATCTACAAGCGGGACCGACTCGAAAGGCTCGGCGAGATTGCGGCCCATCCAATGGCGAAGAATGTGCGCTCGTTGTACTTCCAAGCTGATCGACTGAGAGAGCCGGCAATGTCCTACAAATTATGGGAGAAGGAGCGAGAAGTTCTTGTGCCTAGTGAGGAGCTTCACAGCGTGTTTTCAGTCTGCGAGCACGACTTGAGTCAAGGCATTGGCGAGCGGGAGGTCCGGGATTTTGCTCGCGCAACTCGTAAGTACAAAGATACGCCGCAGCCGAGCGTTGCTCGAGGATTGTGGTCATCGGAAGACCACATATAGAACATCTCTCCACCGGCTGGAGAAGCATGTTGACGGTTCCTTGCTAGGTCGTTACGAACGAATCAAGAAAGGCCAATACTCTAGAAAGCAATTGAGGCAAGCGTATGAGCAATACGTGGCAACTGTCCAAGATCAAACAGATTTGGCTCAATCCAAAGCGGATCTCTCGTGCCTGGTTCAATTCTTCACAGGATGCAACACGCTTGATAAAGTCACATTAGCTTTGAGTCACGGCATAAAGGGCAGCATTGATGCCGTGAAGATCGCATTTCAAGACGCCATGATACAGCCATTCGGCGACTCTTCCATGATCAATCAAGGTGTGCATCAGTTTTGGCTCATTGCGCAGGCTCTGCGAGACTCTGGACGACACTTGAGGCACTTTACAGCCATTGATCTTTCACCCCGAATCTTCCGGTCCACTTGGGACGGTCTTCCGACCGATGACCTCGTCTCACACCTCATGACTAACCTGCGTGAATTTCGAATCGAGTTCACTTGCCTGGACGACAGGCTTGACATGGGATTGACTAGTGAAGAGGCAGCGCAAGATATGGAAGACTATTACAATAAAGGTCTTCTTGCGCAATGGCTCAGCGCTGGTAAAAACTTGCGAGTCATAAAAATCAAACTGCATATGAGCAACCCCCCGTTCCTCTATCCTGCTCTGGAGCACTCAATCGGTACGCGGACTTGGCACAAATTGCGAGAGCTTGCCCTGCAACAACTCTCGACCACAGAAGACTATCTCGTTGATATCCTCTTACGGCACAGAGAAACATTGCGCAGGCTCGCTCTGTCCGAAATTGAAATTATTGGTGGCACTTGGGAGTCCACACTCAGCCGCATCGGTGGCAAATTGACGAAATTGAAGAAAATGAAGCTGCGCGGTCATATACGGGACGACCAAGTGGAATACTTTTTTGGAGATCACGAGCTGGATCAGGACCGTGTCGATGCCTTCAGGGATAGCATTGAGAGCTATATTCTCTATGGCGGCCAGATGCCTGAATTGCTTCCTGACCACACTGCGCTCGGTCCTGATGATGGCAAACCTATTAGTGAAGTGCCCGGGTACAAGCAGCCAGGGCGTATGGGTGATGAGGATGCTGGGTATACGACAGATGGCTCTGCGATATCTTATGGCTCTGATGAACTCGATATGCGGATGTGAGAATTTCGGAGGACCGCATTTAACTTAACCATGTTCAAGCGAGCTATCTATCAACGCCGACCCTCGCTCAAGACGGGACAGCTACGACGAGGGCAGCGCATGCTGACGCCGTTATCGTGTAGTCGGCGGGGATCGCTGGTAGCATCACGTATCTGTCCACGTGCTGAGGTCAGAATGCACGATCTTAGCACATCACTGGGGTCGTACGACCGTCAGTGTTCCTGCCTCTACATCTGGTATCGCACCACATCGATCACGATCTCGGTATCACGTCCAGATATCTGTCCATGCCCGCATGGCACATGGTCAGACTTTACCAGCATATCTTCGCCGCAATTGGACCAATGCTCCTTGCCATTTATACATCCCTCGTCGACTCTGCAGTGCAACTAATCCGCATTGATACCTATCTTTTCAAAGTGACTTGAGCATCTCACCTGTAAGCACGTGTCTTGGACAAGTAGCTCCCGATGTATACCACGCTAATCAACATGTATCTTCACCAGCAACGAGCAGCAAACATCAAGCCCACAAGCGTACCAATTGGCAGATCTGCTTGCTACCAAGAAACTACCGCAATCATGGTCAAGTTGTCAGCTCGTCTGAGCAGCTCGGGCACCATGATCGCCGCTCTCTCTTTGCTTGTGGCATTGCCACTCTCAGTATGCGTTCCCACTCACGACGCCTGCTTGTTGGCGGCAGGAAAATCGGCATCCAACAGTACAATTGTCAGTCGTGCCGATGCCGACAAGACAGATGAATGGTTTCCTTTCCCACCCACAGCCTTTCAGCTTACCGACCCACAAATTGACCAGCTTTCTGCAACCGATAAGCAGAAAGGCAGGCTACGACGTGCGCAACAGGGTCTGAGGATGTACCGTCAGATGCAAGCCCAGACGCCGACTCCGCCTACGCGCTTCGTGCCTGGGTACCCGATGACTTCGAACACCTGGCTCAAGGCCCATGGTTGGGTTACCAGGGGCACAACAGAGGTCAATGATCTAGCTCGCAATGGTGTCAACCCTGCATTTCAGGACTTGGGCATACGCACTGGCCTTGATGATTGGATCGAGAGCACCATCACTCACGAAAGGGAGACTGTAGATAAGGAGACTGGCCAGATCTACCCGCCGACTAGAGGCTCCTACCAAAGCCTGGTCAACTTCAAAGATGGTGTCATCGTGAGCCTCGTCGCTTTCAGTCCTGATGTGATGGCCCTCAAAGATGGGCACAGGGTTCCGGAAAAACAAATTGTACCGCTCAAGACGTTCTCGGATGTGGTATTCTTGAATTGGCGCGGTGTGATGTCTCATCACCAAGTGGATTACGACAAGTCACCGAAGATCGAGCATATTTTCCAGCACAACATTGCCGATCAAGGCACAATCCAGGTCTTGAAGTCTGTGACTGGGAAGAAGACTGCGGCAGAAGTAGGCAAAGTAAGTGAATGGATCGTAGCTGTTAGCCTCTGCACCATCGCTGACTTGATATCGCAATCTAGTGGCCAGGCATGGTGTTCGAAACCTGTTCGGCAAAAGGTTTCGTTCTGCTCAACACCCCTGACATGTGGGGTCCGGCCTTGCTGTTGGCTCAGCACAAGCAAGGTGGACCACGTGTGATCGATCGCATGAATGTGTTTGATTGTGGCCTCACTGAAAGTGGAACGTGGTGTGTGTATATGCATGTGGGTTCAGGTTGAAGAAAGGAGGCTAGGCTCATTTCTGGACTTGTGGAGATGTCAGACATATGCATGAGATGGTTCAGGACTGAATATTGGAGTTGTATATGGTGGGACTTAGTCGGCGGCGACTGCACTCATTTGGAATATTTGTGGGATCAATAAGTGGGAACACAGGTAGTGGAGCAGGTCCTGGCGTCTGACCTGCACACTTGGGACAGCTTCTCGACTTAGCTCGACGGCTGAGCTTGGGTTGGGGTTTCTTGGGTGTTTCGGGGATAAAAGGAGGGTCACATAAGAATGCAACAGACCCTTCGGGTGACGTGCATCGATACCAATGATGGACGACAGTTTCCCATCAGCTTTTCCACTTTTCTTTATCTGTCTGACTTTGCTGGCAGGGCTATCGTTGAAGGTGACCGAATGACTGAGGGATTGTGTTCAGCTCGATGCTATGTAAATGCTATGAACTTCTTGGGCACCTCAGTAGGTGAGTCAAATCATGTAACTTACGAGCATCGATCTGAAATCTCGAAGCTTCAGTCTGATGAATTCACATGTGAAAGCGCTCGAGTACTTGTTGGTCTTGCGATTATAGCCATGTAACGAATGTGACATCTGTATCATAAGACGACTTTCTTTCAGTCACCCAACGCCCTGAGCACGTGAAGCAGATGTAAGACATGACTTTGACCTGCAACGTCCGACCTCTCTAAACCATTCCAACAACATTACCACTCATTCTTGCCTTGGACAAAGGCTAGCCAAGTCGATTGCATCGACACACCCACAGCATCCACGACATATCAAAAGGCAACGGCCATCAACCAAGATGGCGAAGTCTTCACAAAACACCAATCAGGGGCGCATTGTGCTCTGGTGCGCTGTTCTGATATTGGCATTGTGGTTCATCCCCCAGGTCGGGTCAATTTCTCATCATCCCATTCACGAAATCGAATCTACTGGGCCTGCCCTCGACCACCACTTCGAACCTGAACTCGACATCGAACACGTCAACACCCAGGGTGACGACACTACGGCATGGCTGTCTAGCCTCCTCGTCGAGCGCACTCCAGGCGACTCGGTTCCAGGATGGTACGATCTCTCAACGATAAACTTGCTGGACAATAACCAGCAGCTCAGCCCAAGAGGAAAACTTGTGAAAGAGGGACTTGTTATGCGATGCATGATGATAGCACAAATCGGGGTTCCAGGATCAGACGAGCACGTGCCACAGAGCGATTTCGTAGTATTCCGAGATCTCTACGAAGAGTATGGCTGGGACCCTGACATGAGCCACAACAAAGTCCTTGGAGAGACCCCTTTCAATGTCGACACGAGCTGGTTCGATCAGATCGGAGTTAGCGCAGACCGTGCGCGATGGACGACCATGAGTAACTACCATGCCGGTAATGCGGAATGGGAAACGACGCAGGGTCAATACACGAATCACGTTAACCTTCAAGATGGAATGATTATTGCTGCAAGCAATTGGTCTCCAGCTTACATGGTGGAAAACGAAGACTTGGGCCTAGCTCCCGAAGAGATCGTCCCATTACAGAGATGGAGTGATGTAGCGTGGTTGACGTACAACCATTGGCTCGAGTTCAACATTCAGCAGGCCCGGCCAACGCAACTTCTGGAGCATGTTGTCCGTTACCATATCAAAACTCCTGCGGTCAAGACTATGCTGCAAGACATCACTGGCACGGACGTGGAGCACATAGGCACGGTAAGTTCAGGATGTGTCCCGATTCTAGAAGATCTCGCGCTAACTTTGTGCATCAGTGGCCAGGTCGGTCGTACCCAATTTTGACCTTTGAGGCTCTCGCAATCTTGGGATTACCTCATGGAAAAGGCGTCGGGTGGTTCCTTGCTCAGCACAAGTTGAACCTGGGAGTCAGAACCGTCGATCGTATCAACGTCTTCAACTGCCCAAAGTTTCCTGATGGTGACGCTCAGTGGTGCATCTATATGCACATCGTTCCCGTTTGAGAGGTATGGGAAAATCTGGGCCGAATGCGTCTCACGCGGGTGATCTGTATGACTAGGTCAGCAGAGGAGAAGCATGCGAACAGTGTCATGTCATTTTCGAGCGTGTGCGCGTGTGGAAGTACCATCATGTCGAGCTTCTCAGATGATCTCTTCAGCGAAGCACTTATACTGCACTTTCTTCCATAAGTATCGATCACAAATATTCAAATCATTTTGAATCTCCAAATACTCTTGAGACACCAATCAACACAGCAGCCATGGCACGACTGAACGTGCGAGCTCACAAGACCAGAGTTGCAACCCTGTTGCTTCTGGTAGCCTGCATTGTGATACTGCTAATCGCCACTCACTCAAAGCAGACCAGTAACGGTGATCTGGATGGACAACCATCACCATTTGACGCACCAAAGCAGCTCTCTAGTCGGCTCCTCCCTCGGGTTGACGATGAAGACGAAAAGTGGCTCGGCTTCCCGAAGCATGAATTGGCAACTCGGACAGGCCCAAGTCTGGGCGAAAAGGGCAAGCTCGATAAAGAGGGCTGGGCAATGCTGTGTAAAATGAGGGATGCGCCAGGCTCTGCAGCGATACCAGCCACTCCATACACGCAATACTCGGACTTTGAGAAATATGGATACATAGTCTATGCCACCGGCGAGTCCAAGGATGTGACCGCGGATATTGACTTCTCCCGTATTTCCAGACTCGGCCTCAGCGAAGAAGAGAAGGATTGGAAAGAATCCTTCGTAAAGCACGCGAAATCGACTTCACAGTATCCCGCTACGGGTGCGTGGTTCCAGAACTTCATGAGTATCAAAGACGGCGCGATCATTGCCATGGAGAATGACGGCCCGGACTGGTACAACAAACAGCGCAAATTGGGGTTGAAAGAAGATCAAATCGTGCCATTGAAGCACTGGAGTGATATCATGTGGTTGGCGTACGATAATCAAGTTCGAAAGACTGGATCTGCCAACGCGAAGCCACTGGAACATGTTATCAGGCACCATATCGTGACGGAGGAGACCAAAAAGATGTTGCAGCTTATTACGGGGAAGGACACCCCCGATTTGCTTGGACAAGTGAGTCGGACACACTGTCGCCCCCTTCTGTGAGTTGCGAGGGAAGACTATCATGCTAATGAGGTTTACAGTTTCCCGGAAAGTCTTACGCCATTGACTCGGCTCAGGGAATGGCAATTTTGGCGACTGTCCACGGGAAAGGTGTGGTATGGCTTCTGGCACAGCATAAGGACAGTCTGGGCTGGAGATCGATTGACCGAGTTCACGTCTTCAACTGTCACAGACATTTGCCTCCGTTGTGGTGCCTCTATTTTCACATCAGCGAGGTTAGACCGTAGAGCGGAGAGTCTGCGGGCTTGTGCGGTGTGGGCGATAGAGTCCGGACGATGGCACACGAGTCTGACCGCAGTGTCTGATTTTCTTGTTCTCTTCTTGCTGCAGCGAGCACTTGCGGTTGACTGTGGCATTTGGGCGAGAGACATTGCGTTGGTGTCTGTGATGAGTTTACTTCTTCTGATCATGCCGTCGAGTCGAGATGAGCCCAGGCCCCAGAATGGCAAGATTACCCGGAGAAATTGAATAGTTCTTCTTGTTGGAGAACATCTGCTGCGAGCTTGTTAGACTCCTCTCTTTAAATACCACCCCCAAAATCTCAAACTTTTCCTGTGCATGAGAGTGATCTGCATCCGGCTTCCCAACTTGTCCTTCTCAAAGGATTCCAGCCAAGACGCCTGCGCCAGGCTGAGCTAACACCTGCCAAGCAGTGCAAAGATGCTATGACGATGAACAGCAAGGCAGTGCTATACATAGCCGCTGTAGCAGTTGTAGGACAAAAGACGACTAGAGCATAAGTACCAGAATCCGTCCATTCGCAAAGGCTTCAAAGTCACACCACAACCGAGATCAATCCCAATGTCCTCGGCTACAGAAAGCAAGCCACTCGCTGAGAACAGCACAACCAAGCAAGACTCCAAGCTTGACAAAGTAAAACATGGAGCCTCATACTCGCTTTACTCAATTCTCAAGTAAGTCCGTGGCTTTCCAGGTTGTGTTCTTCATTTCGCTGATCAAAGTCTTCGCGTGAAGTGGCTTCGGTGGGATCCATGCCTCACCGCCCGAAGGTAGCGAGAAGAATAAACAGAAAGCGATAGAGAAGTTTGAGAGGAAGGAGAAGGAGCGGGCGGAGAAGAAAGCTCGAAAGGAGGAGGCGAAGGAGGCGAAGGAGGCGAAGGAGGCGAAGGAGGCGAAGAGGGGAGGTGCAGGTGGAGGTGAGGTAGTCAGGTAACGCAAATCGTGTACAGTCGAAAGAAATCCAATGAACAACAGGCAACATGAGAAGATGTCGATACAGATTTCGCGTCTGTAGGCACGTACAATGGACAGAGTGTAGAGGAAGCCGAGCTGGCCAGTGCGGGCAGAGGGTCTGCTGGCAGCGAAGCCGGCCCGAATGCCTCTAACTAACCAAAAAATTGCCCTCTTTTTGGAGCTCTCTGGCCCATCTCACAGCCCTGGGCCTTAGCAAAAGAAGTGCTGCGTGCGACTCAATCACCGCCATTCGATGTGAATGCGATACTCGCACTGGGGATCGAACCCAGGACCTTGTCCGTCTTCGTGCGAAGCTGTGAAGGACACGTCATACCACTAGACCATACAAGCCATGCGATGCGTGCAAATCTGTTCGTATAAGACGCTCAGAGAACGAAGATACGGGGTGTGGTCGATAGGTGAAGTGAACGAGTAAACTCAACACCCTGCATTTCTGACCACGCCCCAGAAGCGGAAGCCCCCTCTTCGAGCCCCACTGCTGGATGGAAAGCGTCATCAGATGCTCTACGAAGAAATTTGGCATATGTAGGTGAAGGGTTCGAAGAGGTGAAGTTGACGATCCTCGCAGCCAAAACTGAGAAACGAAATTGCAGCGGTGCCCAAACCGTTTCATGAGGTTCACAGCACAGAGTGAATCGTGCAAACACGTAGCCACAGTCAGTTCGACTGTTCAAGCGTCTAGGCGGCATAAAGCCGCCCGTTGGAGCACTTAGCAACCATCTTCGCACTTTTGCAGGCCAAATTCCATTGGAAATAGTCTTATGAAACACTCCTTACGTTCCTACTGAATTGGGGTGACAGGCAAGATACCCAGCCATAGAAGTTTCAAAAGTCTACATTGTTCGCTTCCAGCTTAACCGAGTGTAGCAATAGCCTTGTCCACGATCGTTCTCCGAGCCCACCCTTATTTCCTTCGATGTGAGTCGAGACATCCTGAGGTCGAACCCGTTCATATTTCAACAACACCTGCGGAGCCAGGCCACTTCATGCTGAGCGCAGCGACAGGCAAGCCAGGCAACCTTGCTACCCACATACCCACTGACCCGACCCATCCCGATGTACGCACAAGGGCGAACAAGTTCTTCCAACCAAACTCTTCTCGGAGGACACTTTGAGTGTCTTTTCGCCTAGCTTGCTTTGAAGGGCCACCTGTAAAGCCTGTTAAAAGGTGCGTGCTAGCCAATCCCGAATGGCTCACCTTCTAGCATAGTGGACCGCAAGCAGATTCTCGCCAGGACCAGCCATAATAGTTACAAATATCCTCAGAAGAATCTGAGCATCCTTTACCATTTGGTAAAACGCAGCATCCTGCATCAACTAGCGTAGCCGCAAGGAGAGTCGCAAGCAGGATATTGAGATATTGGCGAAGCATCTTTGGAATTGTCGAATTTGAACAAATCTCTCGCAGTGCTTTGTCTTTTCTGCAGTTGGTAAGCTTCAAGCAAAGGTAACAGAAGTGACTGAGGAAAGGCCAGAGCTTGGAATATATACGCGGGCCACCTTCTCTTTAGTTGCTCCGCGCCTTCCGCGTGGAAATAGAAAGCCCAACGGCTACGTTAGGGCTTTCCTCGTATCTGAAATGGTGGCTGCAAGGCCTCAAAGAAGTGCTTAAAGTTTGACCCTACTGCTGTGTGAAACAGAAACGGCGATCTCGATCTGCACACTGCTACTCGCATTCAACAACTTGTTCGAACCAAACTTTTCGAACAGCAGAGAACCACTCTGAGAGTAATCCGCCCAGCTTGCTTGAAGGCCATCTGTCAACCTGTTAGATCCTGAGCGCTAGCAAGAATGCCGAATTGCTTACCTTCAACGTCGTGGAGTTAACGATCAGATTCCGAATAGGACCCGCCAGCACTGGCACAATCTTCTGGAGAGGTATTCGCGTATCCATCAGGGCCTGGTAGTTTGCAGCAGCCTGCATTGACCATCGCAGCCGCGACGATAGTCGCGAGTATGATGCTAAGATATTGACGAAGCATGTTAAGGAATTGTCGAAGTAAACAAATTCTCTGCAATGTTGTACGCGTTTGGTAAGGTGTGTAGGCGAAGATCAGTCCATTGCATTGAAGAGGAGTTCGAGCTTTGAATATATAGACAAGCTACCCACTTCTTCGTTGCTCCACGAACTGCCGTGTTTACATCGAAGAGCCAGGGCTATGTTAGGGCTTCCTCTTGGATATTACAGTCACCACACCAGCCAGGCCCGATCGGTACAATGCACCATCCTAGACCGTTTGAGAGCACTGTTGGATCGCCAGAACCAGCACTTGCCAAGGGCTTCGGCGGATCACAATGTGATATCCAATCGAGATGCACGTCAACAGGATGCGACAGATTATCGATCAAGCCTGCGGTGGTGACTGTACAGTGTTCATTCGTCTAGCTTGCTTGAAGGCCACCTGTAAAGCCTATTAGATCTCAAGTGCTAGCAAATGCCGGACTGCGTACCTCTAGCATCCTCCTGGGAAGTTGCAATCAGATGACCTCCAGGTCCCGCCAGTGTTGAGGCAAGGGCCTTCATCAGAATTTCCGCATCCTTCACCGGGTATGATGCAGCACCCGGCATTGACCATCGCAGCCGCAACAACAGTCGCAAGTAAAATGCTAAAGTACTGGCGAAGCATCGTGAGAGTGGTTGGTGTGGGAAAATGTTGTTTGGTACTGTATTCTTTGGTGAACCTTGAGCGAAAGGTAATAGATGCGGCAGTGAAGATGAGTTCGAGCTGAGAATATATACACAGCCTTCTTGCTCGTTGTTTTCCACGCCAGCATGGTACGGCAGATCATTGATCGAGCCTGCAACGATGACTGTTGAAAGTACAGTAATGTCTTTCCAGCTAGTTTCACCTAGTTGCACATTTGTCGGGTAAGTGGGGATGCCATTCCTAGCTCGGCATAGCTACATGTTCGTCGTTTGATTCGTACTATATTCGAGACATGAGCTAGGTACAAGGTCAGTACGCTTCCTAATGAGAGCCGCCACGGAGAGTCGGGCAAGACATTACGCGTGCGCTGGTTGGAAGCTCCCGAGATCCGGTGAGATCTGCGTCTGCAATGTTGTCCTTCCGCCTTGGCAGCAAGTTGCCAATTGACTTCCTGTATGATCGTGCTGTGCTTGCAGTGTGTCTAAGTTTCTGAAGTAGGAGGTCAGTAATCGGGAACGAAGGGACCTACTTGTAGGAATATGGGGACTGCAATGTCATGGAATCTTGTTGTACATATGTACACTCAGAGAGTGCTCGCACACTTTATGGCGTCTTTGTTGCCATCTTGACCTTCTTTCTCCAGAACACCCGCCTGTAGACCGTGACGCACTCTTCATCGCATTTAAGGCTTCTGCGTGGTTCCAGTATGCCTGTCCGCCCTCTCATGGCCCACCCATTGACCTGCTGGCGGCTTCTCCTCAAGATCCTCCCACACCTTGTTGTCCAATAAGACCTGCGCCAGCTCTCTCTCGCCCTCTGCGACCTGGATAACCTCTTCTACCAAACCCGCGCCGATTTGCTGCTCAATCTCGCCAATTTGGCTGGCAGTAAGCGGCGGCTCAGGCTCAATCTCTGGAATGCTGGTGTGGTGTCCGATTTGATCGTATGACAACTGCTTGCCCTGGTTCTCACGCTCCGAAAGTGTTCGTGGTCCTTCCAATGGTGCTCTGCCCTTGTATTCCAAGTTATCCTCTGGATCTGATTGTCCCAAGTATGCGCCAGCTTTCCAGATGATGTTGACCGCTTTCTCGCCGTCGCTCGTCGTTACCGGAATGGTCTTGAATGCGCTAGAATTGGCTTCCACGACTGGCATCACGCGTTGCTGCCATTCCTTGAGTCCTTGCGGCTTGACAGATTCGACTATTCGCATGCGATGTTTTGTCAAAGCTTCGGTTGACTGACGGTAGACGCTGTGTTCGGGGAACTGCTTCAATTTCTCCAATGTGTCATTGTAGAGGTAGAGCAGTGTTGTTCGTGGGGAGGCGTGTGTGAGCAGTCCCGTGAGGCCGGTAGGAGCGCCAGCTTCGAGATACTGCGAGCCACTCCTTTGCACAGTCGCAAGGAGGCGGAATGCGGGCCGCATGGTGCAGGATGGGCGGTGGTGGTGCGATGGGAGGGTGTTGGCGGAGTGGAAACAGAGTCGATGAGGTAGCAGCTCTGGATCTCGACGGACGCATTGACAGTCTTGGCGCGAAAGCGGAAAAACGAGCACTCCTATTGGCTGCGATCAACGTGCTCACTCACGGCAGGGGCGACTTGAAGCCGCGTGGAGCATCTTCACATGCACACGCCCTCTGCGACTGCCACTTCCTGACTTCCAGACACTCGCTACTGCCTGCTGTACCATCAATCACACTGCGCCGCGACTTCCTTTCTTGCCACTGACTCTTTCACGCGGCGGGCCCACTTCCGAAGACACATTCGACTGCGAAACGGGAATACTTAAGCTCCACGAATCCCCAACCAATTTGCTGCCTCGACCTGTTTTGCACGAACATCACATCGGCCACACCCTGGGCGTGAGGCCCATTCTTCCTCACCATGCGCGCTTCTACTCTGTTATCGTGGGCGACGACCGCACTCCTGGCAGCGAGACCGGTCTCAGCGGGGCTGTTTAGTAATGAAAATAATAACGTGGGCGGGTTGATCAAGAAGGACGAAGACGGGACGCCGAAAGAGACGATATTCAATGGCAAGACAGTGCCGCCGATGACTGAACTGGAAGGCGATAAGATCGATGATACGGTCAAGGACGGCTACTGGATGGTCGAGTACTTCAGCCCATACTGCCACCATTGCAAAGCATTTGCTCCAATCCTGCAGACGCTGTACGAGTTCTACTACACATCAGACCCTGTCCCGCAGACATCAGGATCGGGAGAGTCATACGACGATTTGAACAGTTTTACGAGATACTACAACTTCAAGATGGCCAAGGTGGACTGCGTTGCATTTGGAGATGCTTGCGTAAGCCATGACATTCAATCTTTCCCTACTGTAGTTTTGTACAAGGATGGCAAGGTGGTCGAGAAGAAGACCGGACAAAAAGATCTGGCCACGATGAGCAAATGGGTCGAGGAGATTTTAGAATCGATCAAGCCTGGTAGTCGACCACAGGGCGGACCAAAACTGCCGAAAGTGGGTGCGAAAGAAGCGCCACCGCAGCCCGCGATGGTAGCCATGGCTGCCAAGGACGGCGATGACAAAGTCGCAGCTGGCAAGGCGAAGACGACGTTGACTGGCACTCGAGTAAACGAGCACATCAAACAAACTCCAAATGCCGCCGGCAAGAGCGTGGCCTTGACTGCCGACAACTTCCAGCGACTGGTCACGACCACTCTTGATCCGTGGTTCATCAAGTTCTACGCTCCCTGGTGTCATCACTGCCAGGCAATGGCTCCAAGCTGGCAAGGTATGGCGAAGCAGATGGAGGGCAGACTCAATGTGGGCGAGGTCAATTGCGAGGCCGAGAAGCGATTGTGCAAGGACGTCAAAGTTCGAGGCTACCCTACGATCATGTTCTTCCGTGGTGGCGAAAGAATCGAATACGAAGGGCTGCGAGGCTTAGGTGATCTCCTCAACTTTGCCAACAAGGCAGTTGGTCTTACCGATGGCATCAAGGATGTGACAGCGGCCGAATTCGAAGAGATGGAGACCAAGGAAGAGGTCATCTTCCTTTACTTCCACGACGACGCCACCACGAGCGAAGACTTTGCTGCACTGGATCGTCTGACCTTGAGCCTAATCGGACATGCCAAGCTCGTCAAGACACACGACCCAGCACTTGAGGAGCGCTTCAGAATCTCGACTTGGCCACGACTTCTCGTTTCTCGCGACGGGAAGCCAACGTATTACAATGCTCTTTCCCCGCGCGACATGCGTGACTTCCGCCGCGTCTTGAACTGGATGCAGACTGTGTGGCTTCCGATCGTCCCCGAGCTCACTGCATCGAACGCCAGAGAGATCATGAACCATCGCTTGGTCGTCCTCGGCATTCTATCTCGCGATCGACCAGAAAGCTTCGCTCAGTCGAAACGCGAAATCAAGAACGCCGCTCTCGAATGGATTGACAAGCAGACACAAGCCTTCCAGCTCGAGCGCCAAGAACTTCGTGATGCCAAACAGCTTCGCATCGAAGAGGCCGAAGACCGCAATGACCAAAGAGCCCTGCGTGCTGCCAAGCAGATCCGCATCAATATGGACGACATCGAACGTAAAGAAGTCGGGTTCGCCTGGGTAGATGGTGTCTTCTGGGAACGATGGATCCGCACCACGTACGGCATCAGCGTCGCAGACGGAGAGAAGGTCATCATCAACGACGAAGACAATCACCGATACTGGGATGTCACAATGACCGGCAACCCAATTGTCCCTTCACGAACAAGTATTCTCGAAACACTACCTCGCATCGTAGCCAACCCACCAAAGATTTCCCCCAAGTCTACCACGAACGCCATCGGACACGTCTGGTGGGTCATTAAAGGAAACGTTGGGCGACACCCATTCGTCTCGATAGGACTCCTCATCGGTGTCCTGATTGTTGGTGCCCTCTACGGAAGGAAACATCTTCTCGGGAGAGGCGGTTACATTCGACTTGACGAGAAGGGAGGGCATATGAACGGTTTGTTGGGCGGCAACAGTGGAGGCGGAAAGACGGATTGAGAGCTTCGGAAAAGTCAAGTCTATTTGTACGAATAAGGTATGCGTGGGCGTGAAAGCATGGCGTTTACGAGGTGTTGCCTGGCGTGGTGGAGCAGTGTTGACTCTGGATGTGAAAATTTCACCTTGTGGATGAGATATGATTGAGATTCTTCCCTTTGACCTTTTTTCTACTCTTTCCTATTGGAAGAGGTTCTAATCAAGATTCCCTATTTTTGTTCATTTGCCCGGCTGTGTCTCAACTTTCAGACTCTAATGTGCATTGAAAATACCAGGAGCAGGTGCAGGATACAATTTTCGTGTCGCAGTTCTGACCGTTTTGGTGTGTTGCAGAGGGATCCCCGGCACACAGGACGCTGGTTGTTTCTCATGCTATACAATCTGACGATCGAGACAAGCTGAAGCTACAACTGTCACGGGCCCTTCCTCGTACTTTTGTCCTCAGCATATCATACAACTCGTCCATTTCCGCTAAGAGTCGCATGCTTCGCCGCAAATGCAACTATCCACAATCCAATCTCGTACTGCACTGCTCATTCAATCCTGACTCGCTGTATCCACTCACGACCCCAAGCCTCTACTCTCACACTCTCCCAAGAAGACCATCATTCTCCAGACCTTCCTCATCATGACCTCAGCCTCGTTCTCCAACGCACCTTCCAGATCCTCCTTGATAGCCAACGCAGCCCTCTTCTCCCGAATACCATCGATAACAGTATCCACGATCAGATCTTCCTGCACACCAAGATACTCCACCACCTTCTTCTCCACAAACGGCCGAATTTGCGCGTCAATGAGAGAAGGAGTGAGAGATTCCCATTTGATCGGATGTGCAAAGAGCTCGTTCGTGTCGGTGGGGATTTCGGCCGCGAGTTGTTTCTGAGCTGCGGCGCGTTCTTCGTCGGTGAGGTCTTGGCCGTGCATGGGAACCGTGCTAGTGTCCTGGAGTGGCTTGAGATCGAGACGTTTGGCGCCTGCTGCTGCGGCGTCTTCTTCGTCTTCGAGGAGGCCTTCGACGTCGGCCATGGGTTTGCGGGGAGCAGCGGCTGCGGCTGGTTGGCGAGCACGAGCTCCGCCGAGGGAGATCTTGAAACCCGCAGGAGCTGCTGCTGCGGGAGTGGTTTGGTCGGGTCGTGTGTCCATCTTGTCGCCGAGCTGGTCGAGGAAATCATCGGCTTCGTTGTTGGCACGACGCTCTTCGGCTTGCTCGCGCTCTTCAGCTCTGCGGTCCGCTTCGTCTTCTCTTCGTTCAAATTCTCGTGCACGTTCTCGCTCACGTAGCCAGACAGAGCGGTCCTTGTAGTAGAGTTCTCTGCCCTTAGTGGCCTCTTCGTCATCGTTCCAATTGGCCAGCTTGTTAAGCATATCCTCTTTTGCTCTCTCCAAGTTACGACGCTCCGCCTCCTCGCGATTCTTCTCTCGTTCCTGGGCCATGCCACGCGTCCGCTCTCGCTTTTGCCACCTCTCAACTTGATCCTTGAACTCATTTGTGAGCTCTGCATTGCGTCGCTCCTCCCGCCGGCGCTCGAGCTCTGTATCAGACTCCTCTGCATCTTCGTCTTCACGATTCAGCTCCACTCGTGCAGGGCGTCCGTAGCGACCAGCTCCGGGAACGAACACCACTCCATTTACGTAGTCGCTTGGCAGCTGCGCCCCACGATATCCCTTCGGCCCCGCGGGAGCGCCTTGCACGCCTTGCTGGCCGCGAGGTCCTGCTGGTATGCCGTTCGAACCGCCTGGACCAGCTGGAGCGCCGTTCGGAGGAGGTGATGCCAGTCGATTGACACGAGGAGCACCGCCGTTGCGTTGCCGCTCCTCACGCTCCAATTCTTCCTCTCGACGCAGACGTTCGACATCTCTACGATTGGAGCGATCGCGGAAAGCTTTGATCTCTTCCGCGACAGTAGCTCTCTGTTCGGCAGGAATGTCCGCAAGCTCTTCGTCCAGATTGCTTGCATTGATCGTAATGAGTTCGACTCCGTCGTCCTTAGCGCCGGATCCATCTCCCATTGCAGCATCTCCTTCGGCATCTCCATTCGCGCCATTGATGCCGTTCGCGCCGTGTGAAGCATCATTGGAGAGACTCGCGAGGAATGATCGCAGTTCATCCTTGGCACTGTCCAGGCGGAACTGGCGACTGTTCTCGTCTTCCTTTCGCTTGCTTGTCCATGTCTCGATATATTTCTGACTCTCCTCGTCCACGACTACCAAAAGCTTCATCTTCTTGACCTCGCCTTCGTCGTCCTTTTGCACGGAGCCGTCTGCATTGAACATGGGAACTTCCAAGTCGCGGAAAATCTCAAAGGCAGCTTCCAGGCTGTCGACATCCTCGAATCTGCGAAGCCGAATTTGCACCTGTTGTCATCTGCGTCTCTTGCGCGAGTCCATCGTCGTAATTTGCCTGCGCAACGCAGAATGGAAGCCAGGTTGTCGTCGCTCGGTGCTTCCTTGCCCAGTCCTCCCACAAAGATGGTGCGCGCTACTTCTTCTCTGGTAGGAGGGTTGAGCGCCTGCATGTTCTCACGCAGCTTTTCTCGATCTCGGTCCAGATTGCGCGAATCCATGCCACCTGCTCCTAGACCTGCTCTGCCTCTGTTCCCAAGTGGATCTGCATTGCCCCCTCGAGGCCCACGATCACCTCGATCGCCGCGGTTTCCACCCTGCCCGTCTGATCGCGCGCCGTCCACGCCCAAGCGGATGACTGGTGCATTGAAGTTGATATTGGGCATATTTGGCGGAGGCTGGAATTGGCCCTGGTATCCAGCAGGTGATTGCGCCATGCCTGGCGGCGCATCGAAAGCTGGCGGTGCTCCCATTCCTGGTGCGCCATATCCTCCGCCGCCATAGGAAGGCTGGCGCGCGCCGTAGCCTGGTGGGCCGTACGGGTTGGCCATTTTGTTCGTCTTGGTCGCTAAGATACCGTCTTGGGGTGATATGACCGCGACGTCCAACGACCTAAGTTGCGCAGCTGCAGCACAGAGCAGTCGAGTGCGTGGCAGTTCAAGTGAAGAAGTGGATGCACGAAGCTGTGATGCTTGGCGGGATCAGCATCCCTGCTGCTTTCCATGCGGAGACACTCGTCTCCTCCGCCGCTAAGCACTGAGACATTGACACGACCGCATTCAACTCCACGCCGCCATCATCGCACACTCCGTCGCAGAGGCAATGGCTCCATCAAGAGCGGCAGACGCAGTGCTGCGTCTCGCTGCAGCATGTCGATTCCCGCAAACAGCCCGCTCAGCCATTCCCACCACCACCTTCTCCAGCAGCCATCGCGCCTTTACCGCAACTCCACGCCAGCGAGAAGAGCGACGAGACCAGCCAGCAAACTCTAGCATCAGCGATGACATCTCCTCCCTGCTTGATACGACGCTCGATTTCGGCAAGGGCACTCCGGCGGCAACTTCCAAACGACCTTCACATTTAAAATCCCGCAACGCACAGCAAGAAGCAGGCTCTCAAGGCGTTTCAAACGAGCTGCAGCGAGCTCGATCAAGCACGCAAGATAGCGTAGCCAAGCTTCTGGAGACCATGGTCACCAAAAGCAGCTTAGGAGACCGGGCGCGCAGAGGCTCCTCCTACTCCTCAGCCGATGTTACTGGAGCCTTTAGTGGGCATGGCGGCGCCCCGCCTCTCATTGATACAAAAGAATCTGCGCCAATAGTTCTACCGCCGAATGTTGGTCGACTAGTCGAAGTTGATGAGAAACGCAATATGGATGTCGGTCGAGCTTTCCGGACTATGGAGATTTTATGCAACAAAAACAAAGTCAAGCGGACGTTTGCCCAGCAGCGCTTCCACGAACGACCGGGGCTAAAGAGGAAGCGGCTGAAGAACGAGCGGTGGATCAGGCGGTTCAGGGAAAATTTCAGAGGCACTGTTCAACTTGTTCAGAAGATGAAGAAGCAAGGATGGTAACCATCGCGAGGTGTAAGCGGTGGTGTTCAGCAACAGGAGCGCAGAAACGCCATCATGTGACACTCTGCACACCACGAAACAGTAGTGCCTTTGTGAAATTACCGGTCGCTGGCGAACATGCAGGGAAGCTAGGCTCCGCAAAAAGTTGCGATCCATGAAAGTCGGTGCGTCCACGAGACCCTATCGGAGCGGAACATCGTCTTGGGAACCACTCGACTGCCGGTTTCACCACTCGTTTCGCATTGCTGAACGAATGAGCGTCAGACTTCACTTTAGCTTCCGGACTTGGTGAGGATCGTCGGCGACATAGAGCCTCAAATGTCCTCAGTTCCAGCTCAGCAGTAAAGGGTTCTCGACACCACAGCGAATCGTAAGCCACGACGGGCTCCAAGCCCTCTCTCCGGACCCCGAAGTTTAGCTTTCTTAGCACTCAAGGCAGGGGCCACTGCTGCAGCAGGGATGTATTTCGACAGGGCAATGATGTAGACATAGTAGAAACTCGTCTGTACATATAATTGCTGACTGCCAGTACAGCGTGCAGTCTCCGAATGCCATTGCAAGCAAGCAACATTCTATCAAGCTTCACCAGAACCATGGCTACCTCTTACCAGCAGGACAACTGTACCACTGGGCGTCAGTCTGGCGCTGAGGACAACGCGGCTCATCCCGGCACACCAGTCGAAAATGTATGCTGGCGATACGAGTGGACGACTTCAGAGTGTGAGGCCGCGGACTGCCTCATCGACGAATTGAGAATTATCAGCTGCCAAAATGCCACGATATCTGAAGACTACAAATACTACATTACCGCCCAGGACCTGCCCTGCCAAATTCAGTCTCTCGAGCGAACGCGAAAAATAGTGCATCCCACTGAAAGATACGCCACAAGTCGACAAGCAAGCACAACCACGTCTGCATCTACCAGCTGCGACAGCCTAGCACTCAGCTCAAGACCGGATACCCCGGAACAGTACGACTTCTTCCACGACTACGAGCGCGACTGGGACACACGTTCGATCACTGATTGTGGAACAGCCAGCATTCCACCCCAAGAACTTGAACCCAAGCCCGTGCGGAAAACCGATTCTGGGTACTGGTCATACCAGGAGAACGAAAACATCATGTCTGAGACTCTTTCAATCAGCAGCAGCTACGACAGTGGCAAGGCCATGGGCGCCGATACAATCTGCTGCAGACCTCTACAAGCCCGCAACAGCCTCGACCTCGATCGCAACGGCATCTGCCTGTGCAATTCCAAGCGCACCACCACCCCACGATCGGGCCCATCCCTGTCATACAGCAACAAGAGCTTCGAGGTCGTCGAAGAGCGTCTCGACTGGTACCTGGTGCATCGCGACAGCCTCGATTTCGCCCAACCATGTGGTCCCAGAAAGTCTCCGGCAGCGAAGAAGAGCCGTGGGCTCAAGGAAAGATGGGTTGCTCTCAGAGCGGCTCTTTCTCGGAAGTGAAAGATTAAGCGCGGCAGCATGATGAAGATGACTGCAGTAATTCGAGCATAGCTGAGCGGTTGTGCCACTTTCGGCGCTGATGTCACCCCCAGAAGCACAGAATGGCGGGTTACCGTGTTTGATGATACCCTTTTGGATGGATGCTATTTTGATAGCCGTATTGTTAGCTCTGCTGTACATAGCTATGATACGAGATTTTTGAGACGACGACGTGAAGTTCAACTTGCCTCAGCGATACCACACTAGTTTGATCCGCTCTCCACTTGTTTATGCAAGTTTTGGTCTCAGTTGTGAACGGTGCGACCGTGCGCCGCACCGCGCTGGTATGCGGAAGCTGTCGTGTCACCAATGCACTACTGTATTCTGACTTCACCTCTTCATTCATGATGCAACTGTTCGCATACATTTCTCCTTTCGTATTACTGTGCTGCCGAAAATTCGGGCCTCGCGCCTTTTGAAACACACATGACGACAGATAAGCGCGTCGCGGTAGAAAGTTGTGTGAAATGCGGTTGTTTGAGGTGCCAAGAAGGGGTATCCCAGACTTTTGTTGAACACCACCACGTGCGAAGGGGGATGCCAGCAATGCGTGTTGGACTTTCGTCATGCTTAGAAGGAAGTGATTGTGACGTTGTTCCTATTCTTAAAAGAAGCTGGATTCTGCAAAGACTTCATGTGAAATACAATCCTCCTCGGTCGTAATGATATATTTGAACGAGCAGTCCTATCAAGTTTCATTGCGACATTGTCTTGGCGTGATAACTTGGAGATTCGCGACGAGGTCTCTTCCGCGGAGTTTGCCATCGCAGTCATCTCTCCTGGACACGATAACTTCCATTTCCAGTCATCCGAATGCTGACATATATTTCAGGTAGTCCTTGTCCCGTGAAGACATCTGAGATCATAGAGAAGTAGGGATCTGTAGCACTATCGGAAACGGTCTCGGAACCAAGTTGGAGGGATGAGCGGAGGTTGCGGCCGCAGTGACATCAAAGTCCAAAGCAGCCCCAGGCCAGAAGATCAAGCCAAGTCCCGATATAGCCGAACCATCATCACCTTCAACTCTGAATACGAACGTGCTCTGAGAAGGCGTTGTCGAAGGAAGAGGCACAGCTGGAACCGATGAGGAGCAAGAGCGGAAGACTCCGTGATGATCGAGGAACTTGCCAGTTCTCGGCTCCCGCCACCCTACCAGTACACTTCGACTCCAAGCCAAGAACTGCCTAGTGGGCCTCGTAAGTGTAACTCTACGCTAGTTTCCAGCTTCCTCGTCGACTTCATCTGTGTAATCTCTGGTTTGTCTTTTGTTACTGCCTGCTCACATGAACAAGACTCCGAATGTACTGACAGCAGAAACCATGGAGCCTACGGGCGCGAAATTATTCTCATGGAAGCGACTGAGTTATTTCCTCTCGGTGCTCGTTGTCGCGCAATGCTTTCTGCTCTACAGGAGCATTGCGAGAAGCGATTCCTCGGCTGAGACGTGGGACACCTCCGCTCCGGTTCAAACGACACAAGCCGAAAGCAACACAGCCGTATCGCCTGCGACATTGCCGCATTTTGAGTGGAAAGATGAGAAGAGTCCGGCTGAGCAACACTTCGATGATGGATACCCAGATGCCCTGTCGGCGGAGCAATGCGACATCGCGTTCCCCGACCTCTACTACGAGATTGATCGCGCGACGAAGTACTTCCGCGACCGCAAACACAAAATCACCCCAGAGGACACTTGGGACAACCCGCTGGGGTCTATCCGGTTCCTCATACATCGCAATGAGTTGCGCATCATCAACTCCACGAAGGCGTACAGCCAGATGGGTGGGGCAGAACGTGCACATGCTCTAACAAATATGATCCATCGCGCAGTCGAAAGCGCCACTGCAGGCGGCGAAATGCTCCCAACTGTGGAGTTCACTGTCAGTCTGCCGGACTTCCTTGATCTTCCCGCAGATTCGGACACGACAACGACGTGGGCCTGGACTCGCGTGAAAAAGGAGAACACCGACGAGAACCGGCGAAAATTTGGCGAGCGATTATTCCTCATGCCTAATTTCGACATGTACTCCCTCGGAGACCGCAAAGTGGGGGCATACCATGACGCACGCTTTCGCGCATCACAATATGATTCGCCGCTCGAGGACAAGATTCCACAAGCGGTGTGGCGAGGGTCAAGATGGGTGAACCCGGAAATACGTGACGGATTACTGAACATTACGCGCAATGCGACATGGGCTGCGGTCGAACAGATCGATTGGATGTCTCTTACTCATGAACATCAACTCACTGTTGACCAGTTCTGCGCTTACCGATATGCCATCCACACCGAGGGCATCTCGTACTCAGGCCGGCTGAGCTTCCTTTTGAACTGCGATAGCCTGCCCATCGTCCACGATCTCGTATGGACGACACATTACTATCACCTCCTCGTCCCCAGCGGCCCCAAGCAAAATTACATCCCTGCGAAGCGAGACTGGAGCGACTTGGAGGAGAAGGTCCAATACTACATCGACCACCCAGAAGAGGCAGACTTGATCCGAAAGAACTCCATCAACACATTCCGAGAGAAATACCTCACCCGCGCAGCAACAAGTTGCTACTTTCGAAAACTCATTCGCGAATATGCAAAGATCAGTTTCACGCCCGAAGTACACGACAAATGGCCTGTGCGAGAAGGAGACGGGAGTAGTGTAGAAGAAAAGGCTGTGGCGCAGAAATTGAAAGAGGAAACGGATGCGAAGATGAAGGCTAATGCGGATGCGATGAAAGCTGCTTTGGCTGCGGCGGCGGGTAACTCCACGGCGAATGGGACAGTGACGGTGACTGTTACCGTGACTGCTGGAAGCGAGGAGACTCCTCCACCTGCTCCGACTGTGACCTTGATTGGAGCACCTGCTGGTCCGAACACCGATCAGGAGGAGTCACTCCCGGTCATGAACATCGACCCGAAGATCATCAACGCTGGTGTCAATCACAGAATGCGCAGAGTACCTAGGAGCGAATTTGTACGACATGAGGAGCAGGGGAGAGATGGGATTATATCTGCTACGAAGCATAAGAGGAAAGCAATTCTGGTGAGGCGAGGCTTGAGTTATGAGGAATTAATGTATGGACCGAGAGATTTTGAGCATGTGAGTGAGTTCTATGTGGAAGATGTGATCTTCACGGATTGGCAGGAGCGGAAGAAGGAGAAAGAGGCAGAGGAAAAGAAGAAGGGCAAGAAAGAGGATTGAGATATCACAGAAGAACGTGGCATTGAAGAGCCTCTGCATAGTTTGGGCGTTGTTATGAGTAATGTGTATACAGCCTTGTGTGGGAATACAAGGAGGCTGCAAGCGCTGAGAGCTTTGGGATGTGCGCACAGTGATGTTGTTGGAGAGATCCGTGCTGTGGTGTTCTCTGCGCTGTACATACGTGAAGTCACGGGGCAGATCAGTAGCGATCATGAACAGGTGAACATATGAGCAACTTCAAGGGATCACGATGGGGATTTCTGGAACCTGTATCAATTTCATGCGTTGATTTTATTGCTCTGTCTATGGACGAGACTTTTGCACTCTGCTGCCTCCACTGCCTTTTGACGATGCAGCTGCCGTGCTGATTTTCTCAAAACAAAAACTTTTCGATGCCGCTATGCGTTGCTGTCAGCTCTTTCGAACAAAAGTCTTCGAGCTTGCAATGTGTTGCTGACAAGCTGGATCACACCATTCCGTCTGCAGCGCTGTCCATTCTTTGCCATCCATACCATCTCTGCCCATTCTTTGGTCGCATTCCTTGTTCTGAGAAGATCTGGTCTGGCTGAGCATGGTACGCCCTTTGCTGTTGAAGCCTCAACTTCAGATTAGCGTCTGTACAGTTGCCAGTCTGGTCCACCTCTACGCACCTTGTATGAAGGCGACGAGGACGAGTTACGTCTGCGTCTTGGTGGCGTCGGGGCAGGATGGCTTGGTAACGTAGCCTGCTCTCCCTGAGGCCTCGTGAAATGGTTCGAGCTCCGAGGTGTGTGGTTAGGAGTGTAGCGAGTAGGGGCCAGCATGCTGAAACCGACTTGCGAAGGGATCAGATCAATGCTGTATCGCTTTTCTGCAAGCAAGCCGTTGATCCGCTGAACAGTCTTCGCTCCAATCAGTCCCGATACCGTACACCATGATCTCACGTCATCGAAATTGGTCTCTTTGCCGTGCACGGCTCTCACATGTGCTGCGAGGCCGCTCAGCCCCCCAAAAGGCTTCGTCGGGCTTTCGGCATTGGCTGAGCATGTAGCGCAGCTGATCTTGTACCAGCCTCCATCGAAGTGTGCTGTGGTAGGAATGTCTGGATGGAGAACGTTGATGTTCTTTGCAGGAAGAGCCCCCTCCTTGGTGGCACATATCAATCTATCACCAGCATGCGGAGCGATTCTCAGACCACTGAGGGATGGCTCGTTGAGCTGGAATGAGCGAGGAATTTGCATACAGTTGGCGAAGCTTGTCGGGTCGTTGGCGTCGGGACGACAAGTAGGATGCTTTTCACCAATGTGTTCAAGCAATCCGCTGAGCCCATCGAAGAATTTGAATGCACCTTCATGCACACGATCTGCATTTGCAGCGCACATGCGGCAGCTGATGGCACACCACTCTCCATCGATGCTTGCAGTCGCCGGGAAGTCAGGATGCAGTATGTCAGCGCGACGCGGTCCCTTCGGAGGTGTCATCTCGCCGTGAGTGCGCTTCTGTCCGCCGGCGAAAGGTCTGAAGAAACCAGAACCTGCACGAGCGGGAGGAATGGTGCTCGATATTCCGACGGGTTTCCCGTCACTGTCTTTCAAGAGACTGTCTCTCCGAGAGCGTGCCGCATCCCAAGCATGTACACCAAGTCCTTCACCACCTGCATTGGCAGCACTGATACTTGACTGTCCGAACATTTACGGGACCGTCAATGCTCGACCCATAGGATGAGGTGCCTTCTTGCCAACGTCATGCTGCTCTGCCGGGAACTGCAGCTGTGGCTGAGGCTGCGAGCTGACTGTAGGCACTGGCATTGATGACTGGCTCTTGTGAAAGAGTGTCGGGCCATTGGAATGACCATCGGCAGTAGCAGAAATGGCCAACTCATCCTCGGAATCACCGAGCTCGACAACGCGACCGCTGCGGACTGATGGGTGGAAAGCTCGCATGTTGCTCGCCTGACCACTGCTCCGACCACGAAGGTTCTCATTCGTGTCCTCCGGCGTCTCTTCCATTGCCGAGTCTTCGTGCTGACCCGGGCTCGTAGCATCGGAGGAAGCGTTGTGTGGATCCACGATGAGCCCATCCTCCAACCTCAGTGCTCGCCTGTGGGTATCTCCGAAGGTCTTGATGATTGGAGCTCCCCTCAACGGTTGCTTGCCATCAAGCAGACGCTTCACGTCATCTGCAGAGAACTGACGTGTGACACAGGCCGCAGCAACTTCTTCGCGAGGGAAAGATCCATGGCTGCGAGCAATATGCTGCACGAAGGGTTTGATGTTGGCGAAAAAGTCCAGCTGGTCGACAGACGTGTTTGCGTGGCAAACGAAACATCTGAGTTCGCACCACGCGCCTTCGTCATTCTCAAGTTCCTGGACGTAGACGACTGTTGGGAAATCCTCACTCAACGAACATTCATGCACTTCTTCACCATAGATAATAGACAGCTTCTGCTCAGTACCGGCAGACTTACGCTTCTCTTTGTCTGTACTCGCGGATTCATCTGCTGCTTTGACAGATACTGGTGGCTTCGGAGTTGATTGTGATTTTGTTGTGCCTCGGGACCCGCTCGATTCTCTCAAAGCCGCACGTATGTCTGCATATTCGCTCCTCAGAGCCAACTGATCATCCGTCAAGGTCGACACGTTATCGCGATTGCGGGCATGAGGGCGGCGCGAGGGCTCATCTGCAGCTCCAGATCTCGCATCGCCAGTATTCTTGTAGGCGTGTGGCAACTGCGAGCTCGCAGCGGGTTGTACAGGCTGCGAATCTGACCTAGACTTGAGGCTACTGCTATCCGTAGCGGCAGACGTATCGACAGGGTGAGTTGAGCTCATTTTCAATGGCATGGTTGCATCTCGTGCAGGAGTATCGCAAGTGACGAGCAAAGAAGATTGATGGGTATTGGCAGTCGGATCGAGGCTGGAGCGAGCAGATGTATCGATGTCTGAAGTCACTTGGCCCGCGACGGGGCTTCTCGATGAGCGAACAGGAGCAGCTTGAGTTGCGCGCGTTGACTGAGTTGTCCTGTCTTTGACAGCGACCGTCTCTGCGACGGGCGTCGCGGCCTGAGCGACCGCCTGCTCTTCAACCAAATGATCTGCTTCCATCGGATCTGCTCGCGCCGTGTTCGATGAGTTTGTAACCACACTTTGGAATGATTCGGCATCGGACTCTGGATCGAGCTCTTGGAGCTCTTTCTTCTTCTCTGCGAGTTCGATGTGGATCGAGTTCAAGCTGTCAATTTTCAGCTGTGTAGCCTCGTTCAGCTCCTGGAGAGCATTGCGCGTCTGCTGCCTGTCGACGATCATGTCGCTCTTCAACTCGTCGACACGAGACTTGAGGGTGTCGAGGTTGAGTTGTGCTGCTTGGAGCTGAATCTCCTTGTCCTCAACTTCTGTCTCCGCGATGCGGACGTGACCCTCGGCTGCGGCAAGAAGGTCGCACTTGAAATCGTGCGCAGCTTGGATCTTGCGTTGTTCTGCGACCCGCGACGACTGCACCTTGTCGAGCTCAGCAGGAAGGTTGCGCTGCTTGCTGTCAAGCTCTGCGACTTGTGCGCGAACTTCGTCGACACGAGCTCGCTCGAGCAGCTGACGCTCAACCTCCGCCGCGGCGGCTGCGAGCTGTTTCTGCTTCGCGATCAGCTCTTGTGTTGACAAGAGCCGACCGTCCATGATGAGCAGTGTGCATGAATGTTGTGTGTCGAATGAGTGGACAGTGAGTGCAGACAATGCCTGTAGCTCGAACTTGCTGCCTGAGGGCGCCTTCGAGCGCGTCAAAGCGTCTGTGCGCACCACAAACAACAAACAACGTCAACGCGACCATCAACGCCTCCTGTAGGAACTGGAAGACTTCAGTGCGGTGTACTCGTAGGTAGCGAATGTGCTGACGTTCGTGACACAATAGATCTCCCTGCCTTCTAGGCTGGGTGAGAAGTATTGGCTGCAGAATATGCACCGCCGGGAAGGAACGCACCTCAATAAGTGGGCAGCCTCAAAGCATTGCTCGGCTCCCAAGTCGCGCTCCGACAAATGTCTGTGCGGGGCCGTCCACGAGCTCTTTTGTCGCCTGTTGCGGATTCTTGCTTCGACTGCCACGTCCACTGTGCCGCAAACAGCCAACAGCGATCGGATGTCCATGATAGCAGAGCGAGGGCAGCTGGACTAACATTTTCTACTCCAGGCTTGTGACGAGGTGCGAAGTGCGAGTCGCACCTTGTCAGCACGATCCTTTGTCAAGCACTACTGCGCCGCAATGGCTCCAAATTGGAAGGAGTTCAGCGCAAATGTGCACAGTATGTTCCTTTGCCCCAGCACTCCTCTTATACGCTAACCTTGAACAGGGTTGGAGATATTCGAAGGCATTCTGCAAGAGCAAGACCGAATGTTGCGCATTGGCATCGAAGAGGACTACATTGCCTGCCATTTGATGGAACAAGAGGCCGAAGCCAAGAAGCTGAAGCGTGAAGATGTTGGGACTAAGCTTGCAAATATTGAGAAGAAGAAGGCAGCCTTGATGCGAGGAGAATCTGTCAATGTCGACGAGGACGACCCGCTTCTGGGACTGGAAACCAAGAGAAGGAGCACTTCGCGCGTGAACGACGACGAGACCGGAGGCGAATCTGCAAGCCAGCATGACGATGCCGCGCAGTCCGAGAAGGAAGCCTCCGTGTTCAGCAACCCAGATGACGAGGAGTTTGATGCCAGCTCCAGCGACGATGACAGCGCTCCTCGAAAGCGCGCCCCTCGCGATGGCCAAACTGCCGCATTCCAAAACGTCCATGACATGTTTCCTACGGTGCTTCTCATCGACGACGTCTGGGTCGAGGTCACCTGCGCAGTGTGCGGTGTCAACTCAAGTCGCCGCGACAGGTTCTTCAAGGCGATTTCTGGATTCCGTTATCATCACATCAGGAAGCATCCGGATGTTGTCTACAAGGAACTTGGCTTTTGCAAGCAACGGGTGGTCAGCGACGACGATGTGCAGAAGATGAAGAGCGGCAGTCAGCCCGAGGAGGTACCCATTGTGTGCAACGCTCCGCCGAGAGAGTACAAGCACTAGAGTTGCGCGTCATCCAGATACCAGATCTTTTTTGGCGGCTCCGTTGATATTGACGACCGAGGGACTTGCAGAAGGTTGGGAGATGATTAGGTGTCTCGCAAAAGTTCATGAGATTCACGAAAAGCGCCAGCGATGACGGAAGAATGGAGCGCACTTGCCCAAGTTGGACAGCATCAGATGAAGGAGCTATGACAGCAGGCTACTCTCTTGACAGCTGAATAGAAGAGAGTAGATGAGATTCCATACTCGCGAAAATGAAGCCATAGCAAAGCGCGTGAGACCTGAAGTGAAGTCAGATCCTCCCGAAACAGTTCCCGCCAAGCTTCAACCTGATTCGCTCCCGAGTTCCATCCACCTTGACTTGCAGGCGTCTCCATACATCATCCGCCAGTCCAACGATACGTCAACACAATACAACATGGCGAACGGGTGAGCGCACAATGTCTTTACATCCAACAAATCTAATATGCTCGCCAGGTGGAGTCTCATCATCAGCATCATCGTGGTCGTGGTGATCGGCCTTGCAGCCTGGTTCTTCAGTCCGAAGGGCGAGAACCAAACGTACGTCGCAGAATCAGGCACGCTCTCTTCGCTTGCGCACTGGAAGCTAACAACTGGAACTATAGTGTCTGGCGCTCAACAATAATCCTGTCAACGGCGAGTTGCTGGCTCATGTGGGGTATGAACAGCATTCACAGACCACGATCCCGGCATCATGCGCTGACAGCGGCAATAGCAATCACCTTCCTCGCGCAATGGCATCCTCTCATCGTACCCGAGCGAAGCGATCTCCGACTGGAAGTTGAGCCCAACCAGAGGTTCTGAGCTGGAATGCAGACATGATTTGGCATGGCGAGGCGTTTCGGGGCGTTTGGACAAAGAGCACGTACTTGTACTTCGGGAGACATGGGAAGGCAGTCATCATCAGAACAGGAAGAGCATGCGACTGCGTTGGAGGGCAAGTCAAGGAGAATAGAAATGTGTACTGTGATACCAAGTGTATGAATACCGCTACACTATCCCAGCCCAACAGTCTCCATGAGCGTGCGCCATACCTCAATCAGGTCACCCGTTTCGACGACTCCTGCGGCAGCAACACCTCCGCCTACGCCGACTGCGCGCAGTATGCACTATGATATGAGTCAGCGAAGAAGGAGAAGATCTTAGAGAAACAGACATACCCATCCTATACCTGCTCGGCATACAGCTCCAACAGCAGCAAGACCCGCAGCTCTCACATACCCGCAATCAAGCAGAATTTCCAGAGCTGCCACGTTGTTGATGATGACTGCCCACGAAACAGCACTTGCGCTGCTGGGCAGATCATAGTTCCACACCAGAAGCATGAGCGGGAACAGTTTCGTGAAGCTGGACACCAGTAAAGCAGTACTGATCAGAGCAGGATGCGGATAGTGCGGAATCAGTGAAGACAGCGGCCGTGGTAGACGCGTTGAAAGCAAAGCTCGTATCGGCAAGTGGAATGACGCGGACTCCAGCGTGCACAGGACCAGGAAGAAGATGTACTGCACCAGGATCGGCTGAGCCGCTAGAGGGCTACTGGCATCAAGGCCATCTGAAGTCGTATTTCCTGCTAAGGATGAATCGTTTGCTGTGCCTGATGGGAATGGAGGTAATGGTGGTGGCGGCGAGAGTGGAAGAGAAGGCGAGTCTGATGTCGCTTTCTCGATTCGTGCCCACGTCAGATAGACGTCGAATAGCAGTAGTAGGATTCCCAAGCGAATGATCGAGGGCTTTCACAATGTCAGCTTCTCTTTTCAGAATATGCATGTCCCATGTCTGCGACTCACGTCGAACCGCCCATCTTCTCTGCCAAGCCGATTGAACAGCAGATGTCTGTACACCTAGATGAAGATTCAGTATGAATGCAAGGAGCTTCGCGGTCCGGCTGCAATTAGGAGATAGATACATACTTGCGGCTTGATCAAGACCAGATCGATGAAAAGCACGACAAAATCATGCTCGACATATTTATCCGCGAAGCGCTTACATCGCGGACACTGTGTCAAGCGGACACCCTTGCCCAGCGCTTTGTCATCGGCTTTGCTGTAGGTCGTGTATAATGTGGTGACCGGATAACGGCATTCGATGCATATGGGCATGATAAAGTCTCATCAGATTCGATTCTTGTTTCCCGAAATAGCTCTATCGCATGTCCTGTTCGCCGTGGGGAGAAGCCCACACGCAGGAAGGCGTAGACCGGCGACGCGCCAAGACGTGGTCGAAGCTGCGGAAAGTCAAAGCGCGACTTCCAACACAACTCTCAATCTGACTTCATGTCTTCATGTTCTTCCCATGCATCGCCGAGATACTCTACGGCCGCATAGCGGATGTGCGGTATCTTTTAAGCACTTACGAAACTCTTTCTACAGCCCTGTCTTTGAGCTTGTCGCGATCTTCGCCACGATTGGACCAACACAGAAGGATTTCGACCGCATCTAGGACGGAAGCTCACCTACCGCGTAATGCAGATGCTGCTCCCAGGTCAAGGGCTACGGAAGAATTAGATCTTCGCGGCGTCGCTGGTCAGTACCTGTTGAGTCTTCTAAAAGCACAGCAGGTGCGTTCTCGAACGCGTTGGAGAGCTCTTGACCATAGCCGCCCTGGTCGTGCGGGAAGGATCAACCTGGCGGTGGCTGACATGCGCGCTTATGCAACCTCGGGAACAGAACGACGAACACAAGCCCGGAAGACCTCTGCATCCGAATAGAGCGCATGCCTACAGAAGCGCATTCGTCGCGTAGCAGACGAACGCTGATGACCACATTGACAAGTACAGCCCGCGTAAAGATTCCGTGGACACTCAAGTGTCTTCCGTCAAAATGCATCACATGCACAGCTCCGGAGGTTTTACGCCGAAGGACCAATACTCATACACTCGCTAAGAGCCAGACTGCCCGGTTTGTGCGCGTGGCTGCATAACAGTCTGCAGTTGGTTTCGCGGCCAGATTCTATTCGCCTTGCACAGCCGCCGATGCATTGGTTGGGGCGCAGCTCCAGGTCGCATTCTCGTCACTGTTTGCCCATTCTCTGTTGAAGGAGCAGATGACGGGTCGACACCATCACTGCTCTCCCAGCCGGTAGGTCTGCGATCTCTTTCAAAACGTTCACATGTTACAAGTTTTCACATCTGATGGCTCTCCTGAGAGGATCATCGCACAGTTCCATCAGGTACACCGCTTTGGAGGGTATGGAGGTCAACAACGCCTCGAACACGAATCGTGTCGAACAGGCAGGCCTTGAGCCGACTTTTGATAGAGAAGCAGCCGCACCCGAGGTACTTCCGACTTACCTCGCCCGTACACCTTCTCGACACTCTCATCACAGCCCAGAGCCATACTACGGATCTACATACATCGACAGTAAACCAGGACAAGAAACAGACGATGGCCATATCCCCGCTTGGTCTCAAGAAACGGGGACGCGGAAGTCTAAGACCTACTGTGGGCTCCGGAGGCGGACCGTCATCGTGATTGCGGTCATCTTGACTGTGATAGTGATCGTTGCCATCGTTGGTGGAGCCGTGCTGGGAGTGAAGTCGAGCGGAGGCGCCGGAGACAAGACGTAAAGGTTGACCGCTTGATTTCTTTGCAATGGCGGCTGACAGTGTAACAGGCAAGGTAACAGCTCTGCGTCGCCGCTTGTCATTCGCGACGGAGGTGACCTCGCCACCGTAACGGCTTCGAGTGCTGTCTTCACCTACTACCAAGCCGAGAATGGCTCGATCATTGAGAGCCGGATGATCAATGATACGGACTGGCAAGTGCAAAGTGCAATTATGACACGAGGCGCAGCGCCTAGTACAGCCATTGCGGCTTCGAGTATCACTCTGTATGGCACTTCTTATGTAAGTGCGACAAGTTTTTGCTGAATTGACGATCACAACGATCATTCGCTCATACTTTGCTCAGGTTCTGGTCTTCTACACAGATAATGATGGCGAGATCATGATGACTAACCGCACGTCCTCTTCTCCCGAGCAATGGACCGAGCCGATCGGTGTTCTCTCAAACGATGGAACACAACCCGGTACATCTGCGCTCCAAGTCAATCTGTATCCCGGCTTTGGCGAAGACCCAGTCACTATTCGAGTATACTATGGTAGAGATGCACCTTCCCCATCATACTCTCAGTTCTCACTGACATGTCACTACGACAGGCTCCGCAACAGCCGATCAAGGTATTCGAGAACTGGGAATGGGCAGCGATAATGATTACGCCGTGGCGTCCTGGAATGGGTTCGCCAAATTCAGCTTCCTGAATCAGAGTGATCCGAACAGTGGCGTGGGAGCCACCAGTCTGGACGAGTTAGCAAGGCTATACGTCCGGAATAGTACGACCGGCTACCTTGCTCAATGGGCTCTGGGTTGGGGCACAGAGGTCGAGGGATGGTGGCAGAGTAAGTTGACGTCTCAGTCCAAGGATCAGAGGCAAGAAAGAGCATTCACGTTCATGCTTCTGCACACACAAACCCAAGCCAAGGATGAATCATGATCTAACAGAAAAACTAGCTGGCTCGTCTTCCTCGACCGATCCTCTCGTTGCGAACAGTTCATCGATCACAGCCTGCAACGACCAAGCTTCTACCCGAACAGATTACGTCTTCTATCAGAGCATCACCGGTACCCTCGTATGCGCTATTTCAGCTTCTGATCGCGGGTTCACAAGCTTTCACGTACTATCCGAAGCAACGCCCGCAGACAGCACCAAGTTGCACGCTTGGTACGACGACGACAGTAATGGTGAGGATGGCGATGGAGGTGCAACACTGTTTTACCAGGACAGAGGAACCCAAGCAGAGTTGAAGTACCTGAAAATTCGTCGTACCGGGGAGGTGCAAGCAATGGGAAGTGTGAGAAGTTCAGGATGAGGAGGCTGTCTCAGAGTAGCTTCATCGGAGGGCTACGAGAACGAGGTCACTACACGTATCGGCGAACACAACATCCATTCTCCGTTCTGCCTGCCACTCGGAGAATACACGTATGCGAACTCTGTCAAAGAGTGCAGGCTAAAGTCTACCCGTGTAGCAGATACTGCAGCTGTAGGTGTAAATAGAGTGAGGTCGCGTGGGGTGAGCAACAGGGTCGGCCGCAAACACAGGGAGCAGTTTCAGATTCGATCTGACATTGCCAGTCGGGAACAGAAGCTTTGGTTGCTGGGATACCAATTCGGCTTCCTCACCCCGAGCAGACGTCAGATTCCAGACGTCAGCTTCCATAGACCAACTGCCAAGCCTTCCAGATTCCTACTCTGCACGAGCCAACAAGGTCACGCCATCGAGATCGGATGCATCCGAGTACGACCAACAATGGGGTCGAAGTGCTGCAGAAATTGCGCTGGAAGGTGGTAATGAGAATTGACAAGCCAAAACAGTCTCGCACATCGAAATGAGCACTTGAGTTTCGCCAATGGTGGAGATTTGTCACGCCAACCATGTCGAAAATCTTCACAGGTGCCAGCTGTGATTGAAAGGACAGACGTCATTCCGCTCTTGACATGGGTGCTCTGTCCTGCCAAAGTGTCGAAGAGACCAACGCGGAAGTGTTCGCCAGGGAATTATCCTGTCCAATTGCTGCATATCATCTCACCGAACGCGAGACGGCGGCCATGTGTAGTTCCCCCGGACGGTCAGCTGGGAATGCTTGCATCTCTGGCGAACGTTGTGTTGCGGTGTAGCCCGATCCCTCAGGCGTGCCAGCTGCGAGTTGTCGTTGCAGCGCAGCAGCAGTCCACGCGACGGCTTGGCGGGATTATAGATAGGTCAGCGAGAGCGGCAGTGCACGACGAGCCACGACAGTAACAAAGTGTGGAGGGTGTGGGAGAAGAGCGGCAGAAGGAAGTGAAAGTGAAGTTCGCGTGTCGAACGGCGCGCCGATTCAGGCCGCTCGAAGCAGTTTGGTGCCCGCTTCTCCCTTGTTTCATCGCCGAGTGACCAGTGGCCCGTGCGTGGCCAAAGCCAAAAAGGCTGCCCTCCGCTCGGAGCCAGTTGTGTAGCTCGTTCTAACAATAGCATCCATCGAGAGACAACCTCAGAAAAGCGGCAGACACGCGTGCCAGCGTGCGCGACACCCCGACGATCGCGTTGAATATCACAACCCTCGCCGGCCATTGCTGCGAGCCCCGCCAGCAGCACGTCGCGCGCCCGAGCACCCCTCGCGTGCAAACCGCGACGACGACCTACACACTCTTTCCCATTGCCCATCGATAAGCGCCGAGTCTGTGGATGCATCGAGTGTCCAGAGCTTCACCACCAGCTTGGACCTTCGCGCTCGGTAGCGAGCCGCTGCGTGGGCAACGTTAGCCATGGGTAGAAGAAAGATTGAGATCAAGCCCAGTACGTCGCAGCCTCACACACTTGCCATCGAGGAGACCTCATTGACCACTGTCTCATCGATACACAGTCCGCGACGATCGAAACCGAAGCGTTACCTTCCTCAAGCGCAAAGGCGGTCTCTTCAAGAAGGCCCACGAGCTTTCCGTGCTATGTTCCGTCGACGTTGCCGTGGTCATCTTCGGCCACAATAAGAAATTGTACGAGTACAGCTCGTCGGATATCAATGAGATCATCGGGAGGTTTCAATACGTACGTATCTCCGCTGCGTGATACTGTGGGAAAGAGCCATGGACTAATAGGATACAGTATGGCGGCGCGCACGAACACAAGGGGCCACAGGACTTTGCAGATAAGGCGGGCGGCGACGATGATGACGAGGATGGGGAGGGCGGAGACGACATGGGTGGCGATGAGCACAGAGGCACACCACAGCCAGACCCGTCAATGATGCATGCCCACATGGCGAATCATCCAGGCTTTCAGCATGTCAGACACGGCACACCACACGCGTCTCCGCCAATGCACAATGGAGCCATGCCACAGTTCACGCGAGGACCTTCGCCGCTTCCACCAGGCATGCAGGTTTCACGACCGAACTCACGCAATGCACAGCACCCGGGAGGCCCGCAGCATATTCGGAGGACCAGCTCGAATTTGGTCCCTCAGCACTCGCAAGGAGCCCCGCCGAGCTATGCCTACCAGCCTAATCCTCCCTTCTACAATCCACAAGCAGCACAAATGCAAGGTCGACCGCCGCCAGGATCAGTTCCTCCGCCTGGAGCATTCCCTGCTCCTTATCCACCGCAACAGCCACAGCATCCCCCAATGCAGCAGCAAGCGTTCATGGAGGATCAACGACGATCCATGCCTCCCAACTATCCTCAGCAGCCACCACCACCTCAGCCGAACATGCAAAGACACCCCTCTGGTGATCATCTTGCACCTCCCGGACAACAAGCTCAACCCTCGCCTAGACTCCAGCAACAGCAACGGCCCACGCCTTCACCACAACCGCCTCAGAATGAATTCCAAAGCCCTCCGTTACCCCAGCCCAAGCCTTTACCAGCACACGCCAAAGTCAATAGCATATTCACACCAATAGACGACAGCAGATCAATGCTAGCACAGCACTGGGGTGGACCTAGCAATGCAGAACCTCGCTCAGATCCGGCAGTCAAACTGGAAGGCGGTGGCCCACGATCACAGTCGATAGATGTCGCCCAGATGCAACGAGAAAACCATGCCAAGGCCAATGGGCTCTCACCGAGACCGCCACCATCTGTTCCACCTCCGACTACACAATCCGCAACGGGATCACCCCAGCCACCTCATCGGACCGCTAGCACACCTACCATAGTAGGACCAGGTCGCAGTGGGTCTGTACAGACCGAGGCTAAGAGACCGCGGTTGAAAGTGCAGATCCCCAGCGAGCAGTCAGGAGATGAAGGTGGAACAGCAGAATCTGCGCAGGATCTCAACACCAGTAGTGAAGCGCAGACTGCCAATACGACAGCGGGTCAGCCGCAGGTGCCAGCTCACGGAGTTGTTCTACCGCCGCCATCACCCAGCGCAGGTGCACTACTATCGGCCGGCGCACAAGGACCACCTAATCCGTTTGCCAGGCCCGCGCCACCGATGAGTACAAATCCGCATGCTGCGAATCGCGAAGCGAATCATATCGAGACACCATTGTCAGCATTGCCGAGCAGATTCATGAACAACGAACTACTGCCCTCGCCATCTGCTTTCTATCCTTCGGACTGGAACAATAACATGTTGCCTTCGCCGTTCACCTTCCAGACTCCCGTTGCAGGGAATGGACCCAGCTGGCGGACCGAAGACGAGCGCAAACGAGGCGGCGAGGACCAAGGCGAAGATGGGAACGATCCGAAGCGATTGAAAACCTAGCAACCTTTTCGAGCAGCTTCGATCGACGACTAAAATACATGAATGGAGGCACATCTCCTATAGAGTAACAGCGAGTGCGGGTCATGAAGGAGCTAATGACGAAACGATCCTGCATACGGATGACAAAGGCGCAAAGAGAGAGACACATTTTGCATTGAGCAAGCAAGCAGGAACGAAACCCCTTTCCCTTTTTCGGAGACTTTTTACATTGTGTTATATCATTATTAGCTTACACGGGGTTGTATGATTGCATTTTGCAATACGAGCGTGCTTGAGGGAAACAGATTGATTGGCACTCAACGATAATGATTCGTGTTTTTGGGAGGTTGTCACTCCTTTTTCTTCGATTAGAGCAGGAGGGGAAGATTATTGTCGGCGACAATATGGTATTGTATCGGACGGATGGAAACAAAAGGAGGGAGGAGGCCGGATCAGAGCAGTAAGGACTAGCATAATGACAATGTGAAAAAAGACATATTTATCCTAATCTTCTCAGGCATTTCTCGAGTCTTGCTGATGAATTAGTCTCGGGTACGCGGGTTTGTTCGGCTGTTAGGGGAAAGCGTCGGCACAAGGTCTTTCACATGTCATGCACAGACGTCACTGGAGTGAATGAGAAGCAGGCAGAAGTTTGCCAAGGCGGTTTGAATTTGTTTGCTTCGCGAGAAATAAAAGTTGCTTCGGAGATGAGCATTTGCGACTTTCCTTCCATCATTGAACAACAATACAAGTCCTCCGCTTTCTATACGCGGCGCCTTCCATCAAGAACAATACACGCAACGGCAACACGCTTTACAATACCTACCGGCCCAACACCTTCCGCGTTTTTCAGTCGCTGTACAACTACTCTTCGCGCATTTACATCGGATACATTCACCACTTCGAGTCTTCTTCCACCGTGATCATGAACTCCGACTCTTCCAACACCGCGAACCCCTGGCTCCAGATCGCACACCTCGGCAACAAGAACGCCGCGCTCCACGAGCAACACAGGGAGACTGCCGCAGAGATAGACGGGATCCTGGTGCAGCAAGCTGAGAGGCGAGAAGAACTCTCGAGTCTTGAGAAGAGGATGGAGGAAGTGAAGGAGGAGTTGAGGGCTTTGGACAGCAGGTTAGTGGCGAGGAAGCTCTCGGCCGGGCAGATTGGAGAGGAGATGAGGGTGAACTCGGAGAGGTTGGCGGAGTTGCAGAGGAGGGTTTCGGGAGCTGCAGGGGCTGGGGAGGGTGGTGATGGCTTGAGAGAGGGCGAGGATGGGCGTGTTGAGGGAGGAGAGATTGAGGATGCTGGCATGACTCCAGTCGAAGGTCGTGGTGCCTCTGCTGAGATTATGCCCACGGAGCAACAGGGTGAGGGTGCAGTCAAGGAGTAAGAGGACAGCTTTGAGGATATCTTGGGTGCTGGCAACACATATGACCGGCAATCCTCTCTCCTGGACCTCTCTGCCACGACTTCTTCTCGGGAATCGGCACTATCAGACAGTGCCACCATGCCAAGCAACTCCTCCCGCCGGCCAGCACAACCACGATCAGAGACACGATCGTTTCTCCAGCCCAAAGCTCGCCAACCCTTCCCGGACGGCAAGCCTCGGCCACCAAAGAGAGCAGCGTATCTCTCGTCGTTCTCACCATACGATGCCGCTGCATTTGAAGCTGGACACTATGGTCCAAGACATCTGCGACCTGAGACGGCCTCAACTCCTCCTCGTGCTCCTACGACTGTACGCCGCTCCAACGCCTTGAACGCGGCTTCGCCGCCCGTCACGCCAACTTCCACGTCTCAGAGAACGAGACAAGATAGTAACATTTTCACGGGCGGAGCGGCGGATACTGCTCTCTTGGCGGGCATGCAAGCTCGTATCGAAACGACTTCTGCACGGTCCGAGCGCCTTCAAGATCCGGGTCGCGATCGTGTGCCATTCGATGTCAACGAGCGTGACCTGTTCAGACCACAGGCAGATGGAGAAGATGGTGCTGGAGGAAAGAAGAAGTCGGAGAGGAGAAAGTTGGAGTAGAAGTTCTACAATCATCATACTAGATTATACTCAACTCATCTCCCACGTAAGCTTTCCTGTTCGGATTCCACTTCCCTCACAGTCTGTTCTACAGGTTTATAAGTCGTAGAAACCGCCCCAAAATCTCGTACTCCATGTTTCTCTTGCGTATCCTCATACCGTGAATCAACGACAAGTTGTGATTCCGCAACATCTTTCGGACAAGGATCTTTGCCTGGGAGATTTGGCTCTGCCATATTGACATCTATACTGGCGTTCTTCGCGATTCGGATAATTGACGAGAAGTTTGCGGTGAAACTTGCTCCCGTGCGGTACATTGAAGCCAAGCCGAAGATGACATTGAGGATTGTGACGCCGATTGCGGGGCCGTAGGTGAGCCAGAGTTTGGAGGAGTCGTAGGCGTAGATGTTTCCGTAGGTTTTGAAGGTTACATCAATTGGGGATGGGGCGAGGGGGCTGGAGAGTTATATCTGCGTAAGAGTCAGCAGCTAGTGGCGTAACGTTTCATGTTTCGAGGCTTACCTGAGCTTTTCGGACGATGCGAAGGATATTGTTGTATCGAGGAAGAGCTCTCCGAGATCATATAGTGGATTCATCCTCGGAGCTGTAGAATTATGTGGCTGAGTGAGACCAAACGCTTGTTCAAACGCGTAGTCGGAAGCGCTATTGGCGTAGGTAGCGCTGTGTGCGGTGTCTTGACTTTATGCTTGCGTCAGCTCAGTGGTATAGCAGAGCTTTGTCGTGAGAATCTAAGCTTTATGTTCTCTGTATCGAATCAACAGAGTATAGCCGATCCTGGTATGGTACCTGCAGCGTTTTGACAACGAGTAATGAGCGCCGCAAAAGCTGTAAGATTTGCGGTGTATGAACAATCAAACAACATCTGGCTGGCCAATGCCGTTGATCGATTGACATAGGTCGTGTTTCTCCCCTTCACAATTGCTATGGTCGATCATGCCAGCCGTCTGATAAGGCTAAGAATGTATTCAACGTTTCAACTGTGCATGGGTGAGTTTATCGCGAACGACCGTGAACTGACATTACCTGCCTCTCTTGGTCCGCGCGACTCCTTCACAAGCAAAGCGCAAAGTATATTCTCAACTCAAGCTGGCAATGTTGCGAGATTGCCTCGTAAAACGTTCGGCTGTCAATGCATCGTTTTTCCGCGTGTTTACCGGTCAGTGGGCTTTACCGTAGTCATTCATTGCACGAGGGAAACCGCCAGGCCGAGGATATGGCCGTCGATCGTCGGGCGACTGGCAATTTCACATTGAGTGGTGGAGGTCTTTAAAGCTGCCAAGTTGGAAATATTCCATTGGAAGAAAGGTAGTACGGTGCTGAGCCGTGCCAGATAAGAGAACATGAAAGAAACAGAACCATCTACGGGGCAGTCATCAATGCCTGCTTCCTTTTTTTCCCTTTGCATTTGTGCCTGTGATCAATTGCAGTTACATTCGGGAGTTCTCTAATGTTGAGCTCTAAAGTTTGGTGACAGGTCGAGTTCATGTTCTCACAATTTGAGCTAGGCGCTGTCAGGTCCGTGGTTGAAGCATAATAAGGCATAGCGATGAAATCGAAAAAGTTTTGCCAGTGGACGCTATCGCTTGTACAATGCGCGCGACTTCTTGATCGGGACCTGCATTTTCCAATCTAGTTCTGGTAAAACTGCTACCTTCGTCGTGAAATTGCGAGAGCGCATTGAAGGCAAAACATTCAGATGCAGGTGCCGCCAGACGTTGTGGCTCAACACGTGATGGGCAGACCTCGCCAAGTGTCGCGCCAAGTGCCGCCGACGCTACGATAGCGCAAGTTGCAAGGAGCCCATAGATTGCCAATGCCAGCCCAGCTCCGAGTTTCATGCCTGAGCTACATACCAGACGGTGGCTGCAACGAGTGGAATTAAAGGACGTCTCAGCTTTCTCGATAAACAAGCCATAGGAGACAGGTCGCTAGTACTGGAGAACCACATACCGAGTATAGAGGCCTTGGATGTGCTTTTGTATAGAAGTCCAGCGACCAGTTCGAGGTGCCAAAAGAAGTATCTACAGCTTTTGAAGGCGTGATTGTATCCCAGAAGCAAGACGCCATCAGCTTTCGTGCGGAAAATTTGAAGCCTCGCATCACTTGTTTCATCAGACGCGACGGTCGAGGAGAGCCCTTGTTAGAAGGTCGTGTGTTAGGTGAGAATCGTCTGGCGATTCCAGAAACTCGAGTGAAGTATTCAACTCACAGTCTTGTACTAGTGTCGTTATAGGTGTATGCTCGAGTTCCGATTCAATAGAAAAGCTTGCTCCCGCCAGCGTTACGTTCTTTGAAGGAGATTGCAAGAATGGCTCAAATATCCTTGGCACAAAGCGCTCTTCAGCATGAGCAAATGCGAACTTCGCTCAAGATCAACAACGAGGGCTAAGCGAGACGTTCTATCAGGCCGATCGTACTTGACAAGATGAAACAATGAGCTTCGAAGATCTTGCCGAAGCAGCACCGTGTCGGCCAAGAGAAGAAAAAGAGTGCGCGTCGCCGCAAGCGTAGAAACGGAGCATCAAATGCGAGCCAGAGTGACACGAGTCTGGAAGTAGAGCGTATCGACCACACGGCAGAGGGTCGCGTTACTCCACTCCAGGTGGCTGGAGGCTGTTACGTGGACTGCACGATGGCGCCATGCCCTCGGAGAGCGCCAGTAGCACTCATGTGTCAGTGACTACAAAGACGAGGCTACTAGTACCCTTACCGATTTCTCATCACAGATTTTCGAATGTACCTCTCTACTACTTCTATAAAGTACTAGTCGACTCGAGCACTCGATGGAAGCTTGCCACGTGTACCAAAGCTGTCCCGAGATGTCCCCCAGGGATCTCGTTGCTGATCGTACTCATCCAGCACAGCGCGCCCCGCAGCTCACCATGCACAGTGGAAGCTCATTCCAATTCTCGAGCAGCTCTTGCGAAGCGAGCTGGAAGGGAGAGCATGCTTCGGTTCATGGGGATTCATGACGTCGAGTAAGCTGCAGGAGCCAGCTATGTGATTCGCATTCAAGCTCACCGGTCTGTAGACCTGGCGATTGTTCTCCGCAAACAATATACATTGCGACTCTCTCCTCAGGCCGATGCAGCAAACCTTGTTACGGGCAGCGCCTTTTTGTTGCTGCAACAGAACAAGACATGGAGTCTATCGCGAGCATGGAAGAACAGTGGGGGGATCTGGTGAAGCAAGAAAAGACCCGTAACAGCTTTGTCGAGGTAAAACCAATCTTGCGAGACCCACCACGCTTTAGCATACTGAGCAGTATCCTGATCAACAGGAGTTGTTTGCGACAATACGCCGGCTTACTGAGGAGAACAAAATGATAGATGCGGAGAACAAAAATTACAAGTTCAATCAGTTCCACCATCTGGAGGAAAGAGAAATGTTGAAGAAGGAATGCGAATCCCTTAAAAATCGCCTGGTATGGAATCAAGCGACTGCCTGGGCGAAAATCACTGACCTGGGGTCAAGCAAGCAGGTCCGTTCGTTGCTGTTTTGGTCGACGGTGATAACACGTTGGTAAGTCTGCCATGCTATCTAGCCCTAAGGTGGTCTTGCTGATCTACTAGTTCCTTGATAAATTCGTTCGAGATGGTGCAGATGGTGGGCATCGAGCGGCAAAGAAGCTGCAAGAAGCGCTTCAGACCTATCTTGGCGATCTGCTCAGCTTCCAGGTGCATTGGAGAATCGTCGTTCGCATATATGCGAATGTGCAAGGTCTCATAGGCACCTATGTGAAGCTACGAGTAATTTCTGATGCTAGAAAGGCGGCTGAATACCTCGTTGGATTCAACCGCGAGTTGCCACTGTTCGAGTTTGTGGACGTTGGTGCGGATAAGGAGGCAGCGGACAATAAAATCAAAGGTACGTTCACCAAACATGCCATGTCAATACTTGCGCTGAAATCTCGGAAGAAACTCTCAACTTGTATTGGATGAACGAACACTGTAAGCATGTGTTGCTGGCTGGATCAGCAGACAGAAGCTACGTCAGTTTTCTCCGCCAGTTTTGCGAAGAGGAGAAACTCAAGACCAAACTCACTCTTGTCAAATCTGTTCCTTTCCCACCAGATTTTGAGTATCGGGCCACCTGGTTCCATAATACGTCGTTCGAGAATGTTTTCCGTAACGCAAAACTCGTGTCGACGGTGCCAGGCTCTGGGACCCCGAGTCCGTCGACTTACGCCAATACAGCAGCTTTAATCAGTCCTGGAGAGCGGAGTCATTCAGCTGCAATCTCAGCACCGAAGCCGAGTGCGGTCCCCACTAACGTTTTGGTCAGAAAAATACAACTCAATCGGCATGGCCAACGTATCGACGAGGCATTGGATTCGTGGAACGACATGATAAAAAAACAATTACGGCAAATGTCCCTGTGTCCCAGATACTTCTTGACTCAATGCAATCAGCACGATTGTCCTCAAAGCCACAAAGGGGTGCTAGATGAGGAGCAGAAGCGCGCGTTGATGCGGATAGCCAGAGAAAACCCATGTGGTAAAGGTTCTCACTGCTACGATAGGTGTTGCGTTTCGGTACACCATTGTTTGTACGATGGCCGCTGCAATTATGGACCTTCTTGCAAGTATGGGTCCGAGATGCATGGAATTGACAAAACGATATCTGTGGTGCGTTGACTTATGTGGCGGAGAAATGATAGATGCCAGGTTTGCTCGAGACGCTTGCACGAAGCTTCCGGCACCAAGATGCTATATACTATACATCTGTTGGTCCACTTCAAATATTCAACGGTGTCGCTTCCTTCATACTTCGACCTTATACATAGCATGACCTACGGGTTCGAAAGCCGGTGATGAGCTGCAAATCTGCTTTGGCGGAGCTAGCGTGTTGGGGCGGGTGTGTCTTGACTTTGGTGAGAAGCGAGTGAGGCCAGCGCGAATCGCCTTGAATGACGGCTGCCTTCGCAAAGCAATAGGAACTGTCGAATCACTGAACAGGATCATGCATTTGCGTATGTGCACATTGTTGAATCAGAGGTAAAGCTGCACAATGGAATGCCTGGCATTTTGCAAGAATTGGATGCAGCTGCGTGTACCTGTCGGGCATCCATATCTCCGATGGAGGCTTGTTGAAGAAACATAGCGAGGGCTACTGCCTTCTTCTACCCAGTAGCGCGTCGCTGATTCTACTCGCCAGATCGAAGCAGGATCATTGACGAGACCTGTTACAGTCGCCAATATCATTCACCGCGGGGTCTGTCATTCATTGGAAATGTAAATTTTGACGCCGGAGAGGTCCCAGGTAGGTAAATGCTCATTTAGAAACTGAAAAAGTCTCCCGGCGTGTGCTCGCTCAGAACCCCGCTCTTGTCTCCGTTCTCGTCCGTGTACACGTTGATGCTTGCTATCATGCTAATGTTCGCGCTCACTCTGTTGATCGCGGTCTGCGTGACGTACGTCTGCATCGTCCCGTTCATGACCGACTTGATCTTATTGCCCATGATTGGCCTCATGATCTTGCGCATAGCCGTCCTCACATCCACGTTGGCGTCCACATCCGAGTTCCTGAATGAGTCCATGGTCGCCCAGTCGAGCGCGTTCGCGCCTCCGATCCTGCCCTTGTTGACGCGCAAGCACGCGTGGCAGGTCCCATACATCATCGAATTCTTGTGCGGAACTGTGAACGACCTGGTAATCGTGAGCTTGTATGGGATCTTGAACTCGACTAAAGCCGCATTCGTGCACGTGTGGCAGAGCACGATCAAGTGCGAGCACTTCTTGTTGACCGCGACTGCACACCTGACTCCGACTCCGTGCTCGTCGCTGCTCGCGCAATCGGACACACGCATGCTCGAGACCAGACCGAAGATCTCGTCCAGTTTCATATTCATGTGCATTCTCATGTCCTCGACTGCGGACATGACTTGGTCCACGCCCGCATTTACGTTCGGCTCCATGGTCCCGTGTAGGAAGAGGATCAGGCAGGGTCTGCGCGTACGAGTGTCTGCTCTCGCCTCGTTACTTGTGCCTCGCAGTGTTCTTGTATCTCTACTCAAAGAAAAAAGTTCGCATCGACGCTCCGTTCGACCCCGCACGCTCGTGTGCGGTCATGCTCTCCCAGGCTTGCCTGCGGGCTATGCACACGAGTATGCATGATTGCATGAAGAGCTACGTGAGCGGGGAAACGACCTCACTTGAATAGAGGACCACGATGGCATTTAGGAGGAAGTCCGGGCGCACGCTAGAGGACCGGCTAGCAGCGCGTATGAGTACTTTGTGTCGCTTGCGAGGCGTATGGGTACAATCGCAGACAGCTGGGAGAGACCGGCGACGGAAACTAGATGACATCGCTTACGTCGCCATTGCCATCGCCGTCATTCGGGTCGTTGCTCGGAGTATGCTCATGTGCAGCGACAAACGTGAGCCATTGCTCATTCACATGGCATGCTGCTAGTGGAGTCAAACCTGCCGGAGAGCGTTGACATTGTGGTGATAGATGCGAAATGGCGAATACTGGACCCTCATCTACCCAGAACGAAACCCTAGCAGATGGTAGAGATCGGCGTCTTGCCCTGGCAATCTTGCATACGCGATCCTTGTAAAGTCCACTGGTGCGCTGGCAGCATGTTACATGGTTGGTTCACCCAAGAATGCATGACTGATATTGAGCCATGATAGCTCACGACCGTGCTGCATGCCTCGTTCCCAGACGTGCGGGGATTTGAGACTATTTGAAACGAGAGAATTGTGTACTCGGCTGCTTGTAGTGCGAAATTCAGCAATCTCGCGTTGGCAGGGAAAGTACTTTGCCCCGTACGATAGCGCCCTTACTAATTAGAAGCAATGCGTTCAGTAATTACGTTATATTCTTGACTAATATTACTGCCTGCCTCAAGGCCTATAATGGCTTCGTTCAATTTAATATATATAGTCTCCACGGTCTGAGAAGCGCAAGCGCCCGACACAGCCATCTCCGACTGCCTGAGGCAGACACCCAGTCTACTAATGTCTTGGCGCTACCACTTGCTGCTTCCTTCCTTCGTCACTTCTACCTCAAGGTAACCATTTTCTCCCCTTTTCACAGATGCCGATGTCTGGTATTAGCTACAGATCGTTTTAGGCTCGGGGACTGCAGCATCAGTGAGATTGATGATGTTATTGACATATTCCGGAAGTAGGAAATTCGGTCGTTTTTGAATTATGCAGCGCAGAGCTGCAACAATGCGCATACTCTTTCTTTCCACAAGTACAAACAGCGACATGAACCTGCGTGTGCCCTACAGCCTAAACCTTGCTTCCATGGTTCGCACGCTTGTGCAAGTCTTCAAGTGGTGCCTCGACGAGGTAATCCATCTTGTCACTGAAGCTTGGAAGCAGTAAGCACAGGACGCAGCCGACAACACCAAACGGAGCGGCGATTATGAAGACCACGCGGACGCCATCAGCGAAAGCTTGCTGATACGCAGCTCCTGCTGCAGCGATGACAGCTGGTGTAACTCCGGGAACCTGCGCTACTGCTTCTCGTGCCCCGCTTGCAAATGCCCCGATGAAGGGACCAATCGACTGCGGTGGCAGACCGGCTGGCACCACGGCCTCGGCAATATATGACGGGATATAAGAGCCCAAGCGCTGGTTCAAGGCAGTACTATACGCGGCCACAAACATTGATGCAGCCAGAGTCCGAGAAGCGACCACTAATGCGGTTGCTGTTGCGATCAAGTGATGCTGTACGGAAAGCTGGGTTCCGGTGAGGACCAGTACCAGAGGTCCAGCGAGACCGATACCACACAGGGTCAGACTTCCAATGGCAATTCCGGGCTGTCCTGGCTGCACAGTTGCGAGCCCAACAATTCCTCCAGTGTAAAGCGCAAAGCCAACGAACATACAATACTTGATGTCTTTAAAGTGAGAACTTGCCCAGCCGTAAATGGCAGTGAACGCACTGCTGGCAGCGAAGAGTGGTAGCAGACGGACTGCTCCGCCTAAAGGATCTTGCGTAAAGAGGGCGTTGGTCCTGATCGGCCGTGTGTCAGTATGCACAACGCCATTGTCGGGCGTGGCTCACTTACATGACAGGATAGAACGTGACAAGAGCGAAGAAGGTAACGCCTTCGATGAAGAACAGGAAGCAGAATATAGCAAATGCCCAGCCATGTCTTCCGCCGCCTCGGAACAGTTCGTGTGGGAGAATTCCTGTTTTTGTGCCGAACGCCTCGTACAGACCAAAAATTATGAATGCTGCTATGCCAGACACGAGTGGGCCAAGCACCTTTGCACTGGACCACGCGAAGACAGACACCAGGTTGAATCCAGCCACGAAGAGGGCTATTGCTGCAGTGAGGAGAGCACTTCCAACCCAGTCGATCCGACCGAGCTTATTCATCAAAGTGGACTGATCATATGTCCGCTTGGGCGGCAGGTAGCCAAACAGGATTCCCACTACCGAAAAGCCCCAGAGAGCCATTTGCACCCACTTTTCACGGCTTAGCGATGGACTACCCCAGTACTCGAGGTCGTCAACTCACATAAAATTTTCTCCATCCGTCTGTGGGATTCTGTTGGGTGAGAGCTCCGACTGGAACTTGGTCAGCTGGGATGAGATACGGACGATACACTGATACACTCACTGACGAGCGGACCAGTGATGGCACCGAGACCGGCAGCGACGTTAATGAGAGCTTGACACAGTGGTCTCCATCGGCGCGGTACAATTTCCGAGGGCACGGCATAGCTCAATGGAGCAGCGGCCAAACCAAATCCAATCATGAGAGAAGCCCCGATGAGACGAAAGATGGATCCAGAGTTTGGCGCAATAGCCGCTCCCACAAACGAGATTGTAGTCAACACCACCATGACTGCCTTTCGAGCCTGGAACACGTCGGAGATAGATGCTAGCATCGGGCTGAGCGCGGCCTGGACGAGGGTCACAACATTTGGGATCCAGTATCTCCAGATTTCATCTTCACCGAAACTGGCTCCTATATTCACAAGCTATCGACACCTCAGCTGTTGCACCAATCCACGCTACAGGATAATGTTCAACGTTACCTACCACTGTGGGCGGGCCGACTAAAGCGAGCAACGAGACGTACTGCAGAACGCACATTGCAGCCAGTGCCAGCCAGGTCTTGAGATGTAGTTCCGGTTCCTCATCTTCAGTGTAGAGCTGAGGAGCTGATCCATCTTGACCATGCTCTCTGTGCTCGACATCGAAATCAGGTTTCTCCAGACTTGTGCGCGTAGCAGACATGTTGAAACTAGTATTCGAAAGTGTACAGACAAGAGAACGAGACTGTCAGCGCGCATGATCGTTATATGCTGCAAATCTCACAATTGCTGCTGCCGCGTCCTTCGGACAACTCCACAATCTGTTTGACGCCTCCAGCGGAGACGCAAGCCTGGCGCTGGTGTAGGACCTATAACGGTGCAGCACATGAGCTCGAAGAGGCTAGTAGACGCCACCCCCATCCGTGCGTTGCTGTGCACGATCGGTTCGCCATGCCGGTGCAGCTACCGAGACCATACTCAGTTGCGGAAGGCTGCCGGCGAACTGCACGTCGTCCGACAGCTCGGCCGTAGCTTCGGACAACAGATCACTACCGCTGAACCTTTCCCACTAGGTTACTGGTCAGGAGATTTTGAAGCATGGAATGGTATTTTCCGCTCCGATTCTGTTCTACAAGAGGGACCGTAAGATCACATTTGCCCCTAATGCGGCAATGAGACAAGGCATTCCTCCACTGCCCTTAGCTTGCGGCAAATCTTACCCGGAACGCCTCTTTACTGACGCGTGATTGTCATCATCTTTTCTCCATGCTGAATTATACTGCGGAAATGGAGACAGAAAGCGTCAAGTTTTTGATACCGCTCAAATGGGACTTAGGCCTGCGGCTTGCGCCACTTGGACACCAACAGTGCCGGCTAGCAAAAGATCCTGCCCGGAAGACTCAACTTGCCGACAAGTGGTGTGACTATTGTATATTTGCGACAACAAATCGAGCAAAAACAAGAACTCCTTCTGCTTAGATCCAATCATGCTTCCTTCTCATGTGTCTACGCCGGTTATCCTTTCTTTTGAAGCCCTTTGTAGCGTATTCACAGCTCTTCACTGGACATAGTATTCGTCCCGCATTCGCGTGAACTGCTTGATGTCGATTTAGCGTGCGGGCCGCCGGAAAGCTCTTGTTGCAGTGCGCAACGAGACAGTGATGACTTCGACCATGCTGCTGTGCTTGGTGCATCCTAGAGACCGTCAGTTGCACCCTTCAAGTGATGTAAACCATCGATACCTCAAAGCCTCGACACCCTGGTGTGTCGTGAGACAACCTGGTGTATCGCAGGACAACAGGAGTTGCGATGGCAAAACCGTCGCATCTTGGGATGTCACACTAATGCTCCCCTCTGAGTTCGTAGTAGGGAGACCAATATCCAGTAGCATCTCAAGATCGCTAGCGTTCCCCTCGCGAGAGACAAGACCTGGCAGTTCGATGCCTGCTAAATTCTCCAGTGACGGATCTTGGGGAATGGTGCCCGACGAAATGCCTACATCCACGGCAGAAGCGTCAAAGTCGTTGTAGTTAAAGTCTCCAAGAGAGCTACCACTAGGGAGCAGAGACATCATCCAGTCATCGTATTCGGTCCAGCTTGATGTTGTATTCAATGTGGCTGTAGTGAAAGATTCATCCAACGCTTCGGTTTGTATTGCCGTGGAGTTGCTCGGCCAAGATGGCACTGGCACCTGTAAAAGACATTAGCATCGTGACTGTGGTTGCGTTCGAGCACAAGCTAGGCACCTGTTGTAACCGATGGTCATCCCAGCCTACATCGTTGATAGACTGGGCTAATGGATGTATATCCGCTTCTCCCAAGTTTGACAAATTATTGAGGGCATGAACATGGTGTGGCTGGGACTTGCTGTCAGCGACTGTACATCGCAAGACTCGTTGGCGCCTGTAAGACTTACTTCAAGCGTATCCTGACCGATTCCCACGACTCCGTTGTATGGAGAAACATAGGACGCCGTCACATCATGAGAAGGTAGCAATGATCCATAGCTGAGATCCCAAAATTCATTCCCAAAACCCGCAGGACCGAACGCCGTTGGAAAAGCAGTAAAGCAAAACGCGCAAAAATGGAAGCAATCAGGAAGGCCACAAGTATTTAACCCCGGGCGGAGAAATGCAGATGGCGCATCGTCAGATCGCGCATGTTGTTCCGAGATTTGTTGACCTCGGGGGCGAAAGAACGCCCCCGGGAAGGAGACGGTTGGTGTGTGATACTTGAGAAGTGGGGATTGAAGACAATGGAGGTGCTGTGTCGCCGGTCTTTAATGCTGTTCCGAACCGAGTGCCAGCACCGCTGGCGGTATCCCCGCAGGAAGTGTTGGCGTGGGATTCGAACGTGATTGGCGACCGCCAGCACCACCAGCGTCATTAGTGGAACCAGCAGCTGCAACATGTGGCTTCTATGAGGCTTAGTCAGGAAGGCTGTGGAGGCCGCCCGATCATGTTGTGGGAAATGCTGTGAGGAAGTACTGACGTCTGAGAGTCGGTTTCGACTGAAGAATTGTGTCTACCAAAGATTCATTTCCTCTATCGCATAGCAACATCTCGATGCTTATTGAGGGTAGACGCCACATTCGACTTGATCTTATGTATGCCTTCAGCCCTGCATAGCGAAACAATGTAAGGAGACTTTATTGATCCCAGTCCTGTCGATGTCTTCGTCCTTGCCATTCAGAATCGCGGCGCAACAAGCAAGAACAAGAGAAATTATCTTCGTGAGAGGTATGATTTATGGATCGTTGCAGAGCAGAGCATCGCCGGCCTACCGATCACTTCAAGTCAGTACAAGTGCCTCCTTCTACCGACAAGAATCGTAAAGAGTCACGCTCACCAATGGCAAAGTGCAGCACTTGGCTGCGCTACCAGTCTTTGCGCAAGACTTCTCAAAAGCCGAGACAGAGGATGTATCCTCAGCTGTGTTGACATATGATATCAGTATGGCAACTCCTTTGAGTGGTGTGAGGATTCCTCACCAGATTCGCAAGTCAGATCCAAGACTCCATCGACGTCAACTTGGCAGCACAGAGGAGAGTCAAGAGCTGGGCACACATCGGAAGGAGCGCGCTCGGCGAGCTTGGCGGGGATTGTGCCTGCGGCGGCCAGAGAAGCAAGAGCGAGGATGATGAATTGCATGTTGGAGATATACTTGCTGTTGATATGTTGGCTCGTTGCTTGTTGGCTCGGTTGTCGTGATGAAAGTGTTGATGGGAATGATGTCCAGAATGGCGTGCTGGTGATGGATTTATATATCTCCCCGTCGTCTGCTCTGCCTTCGTCGTCCTGCTCGTTCGCCTCCACCTCGTCACCATACGCGGCGTTCGATCTATTGCTTTTACACCTTCGTGTCACATCTATCAGCTTATCTATCGCCGCTGCGCTTGGATGTGATGAAATTCGACGATCTTCTCTCTTATTTGGGATATTGAGGCACTATTTGGTCGCTGACAATGTACGTGGGATGCCAACAGACAGCACTAGTCAAGGAAAAGGACTAATTATTTGATCTAATGCGTCAGTGGGCCCCGATTCGAGAACCGGGTCGAGGGAGATCTGAGATCCATCGGAAATGTTTTGTGTCTTCTCGTCGTACGGCCAGTAGAGTGATCGTGTGCGGCTGTGAGGTTCGGACTCGTTCCCTGCAAATCCGAGGCGTGAAAGCTAATATTCAGTGGATGAAAAAGTCTAGATAGACCGTTGTGGGTAGTGATCGTCCGGCCCCCGGAAGATCGGCGGGGGCGAGACGTCAGGGTCAGCAGAAGCCAGACGGGAGTGCGTGTCGTACAAGTCGTTGTAGCAGTTTCTCATGCCGATGAGTGAAATCCTAGCATGTTCTTCCCGAAGCATTTTCAGAGAATAATACCTTGTGCGGCCGATATTGACATGCCAGCTCCTACAAGCTAGTCACCCAAGACCTAGCAAGTTATACCTCCGAATAAGCACTTCAGTGATAATCTTATCATGCGCCATGCATTCATGAAGTCGGATCGCATGTCTTGTCTTTGTGCAAGCCTCGTATAGTCCGAGTACCAAGACGTTTGGGTTGGCAGAAGGACGTCTGTTGCCAAGTGCATCAGAAAGATAAGTATCCGTTGATCGACAGCGACCGTAGATGTCGCATTTGGCCCAAGATGAAGTCGACCTCCAAGAAGTGCGGCTATATATGATGCGGCGAAACTCTAGCCTGAAGTCTGATTCTTCCCTTTTCAGGATGTTTGGGGACACGATAGCAGACAACGAAGCATCGGGTCAATCGGATTTGCCGGATATGCCCGCCGTCCCCATGCGTTGGTTATTGGGACTCCGGACCTGCAGGATCGCCGCATCTCGCATCGCTGGCCGATAGGTTGATGGCAGTATCTTCTCAAGTGCCGGAGCCTCATCCGCGATATGACATGCCAGCCTTGTCATTACCTTCCTGTGTGGGTATGACGATACATTTGGAATGCGACTTGGTGCCTCAATAAGATCTCATGCAGGAAGTAGTAAGAAAGGAGGGGAATCACCAGACCGCAGGGTGTCATTTGGCTTTAGCGTACGTAATCAGTGCAAGTGTCATCGATCTTTGGCTGCCCATCAAACACCGTTCAATGTTTGACGCTATCATCATCAATGCGTGATTGAGCGCACTCGAAGCGCAACCATTCCATACTCAGCCCTCACGGTGTCGTCTCCCGCCATCTAGCGCTCGTGCAGCGTGGCTGTGAAAGCGACACAGACTCGATCATGGTCCACAACGTTCGATGATGTCGAAGCTCTCGCCGCCGCAGCGGCCGTCTGGACATCTCATCCAGTTGTATCCGACCTCCTCATCGGTGTAATTGTCATAATCCGCGATGAATGTTCCTCCGCAATCAACACACTTGTGTCGTGCTTCGCTGGGCTTCCCGAGCTCGACTGCTGAGGCCTTTTGTACAGCTGCTTGTGCTACCTCAATGGCAAAGTCAACGTTCTCAGTCATCAGTGCTGCGAACATTGACTTCTGGCCCTTCTCGTCTTTGAAGATGTCCCCTCTTCCAATACAGTACTCCAAGAGTTCCGCTCTTATTCCCGATGTTGGCCCAGGTGCGTCCCATGTAGAGCGAATGGCGTCATATAGGTCATCGTTGGGACCTTCCAATGCCTCGAATGCGGTACGGAACTTCTTCTCTGCGGCAGACTTCAAGTCGGACACCCCGTATTTGTCGGCGAGGATGCAGACCCGAGTGTGTGAAGTCAAGGTGGCATTCAGCTGAGCTTCTGCCAGTTTGTATTCGAGCTTGTAGAACCACTGAACGAGCGCGTCAACAGCCACGACCGGATCGGTGGAGAGATCGTGAAGTCAGAGAGGTCTGTGTCGTCTGCCTGGGCGTTTGCCAGTCTGTTGACAAGCTTCTTCCGCGATGTTGCAGCAGCCATGGTGAGCGACATGGCGCGCTGCAGGCCACTATCGGTGAAATTGAGATGACAGCAGAGGAGGTTTTGGTGAAGCCGCGCGGAAAGACACGACAGCTCATTTCAGTTCCGGCACCACGTCATCTCTTCGACTTTCAGAATCACCGGCACCTGCCTGAGGCGATCACGTCAAACGGCACGAGCCTGTGGCTGATTCACCTAAACGGATCTCACCAGCTGTCAGCAATTAGGCTATTTGATTGTCACTCCAATGGTACAGTACTCCGTCGCTTGACTCGACTCACTAACTTTCTGCAGCTGAAAACAGATATCTCATGGTCTCAATCTTTGCCAGCCAATACTCGAGCTCGACCGTGGTGGGAAAGACTAGTACGCATAGTCGACCGAGTCCCAATCCCAAACCCTGCGAGCCTCGCTTTCGCAGTAGCCATCAGGGCACACCATACTCTGCTCCTTATCTTTGTTGCGTTCCAGATAGCTGGTGTTGAGAATGAAAGTCCCGCCACAGACTTCGCACTCGAACCGTTCCTCCCCGTCTCTCGCAGCGATGACTCCCTGTAATTCATTTCGACGCATAGCTGCCTCCATGAAGGCGCGAGCGATGGCCGGGTTGCCGAATACGACCTCAGTGAACCTAGAATCCTTATACTTTTCGTCTGCGAAGAAGTCTTTGGTGCCGACAGTGTGCTTAAAGATAGCTTCCTGGATGCTGTTGGTCGCATCTGCTGCGCTGTATGCAATTGCAAGAGCATCAGCCAAATCATCGTTCGGTTCCTCGAAAATCCTGATTTTGTATTCAAATTTGTCCTCTGCAAGCTCTGCAAGATTGTAGAGCCTGTACTTATCCGCAACGATAAGAACTTGTGTGTGCAAGCTCAGCTCGCGGTCAGACTCAGTTGTGGGAACTTCGTAGTCAAAGCGGTAGAGGTACTGAATCAGCGCGTCAATGGCTGAAGCTGGATCGGCTGAGAGATCAATCCTGCCCTGTTGCACTTCCTAACAAGCAATCGCATTGTGTCAGCAACGCGTGCATTTTTGAAATCGCGGAGATGATCACCTTCCAATCACCCTGACATGCCGCAGCCAGAGGTCCCTTGTGTGGGCGTAGTATGAACTTGTGCACACGCCACTCACGATCGCCACAGGCAATCACGAAGTCGGCCAAGTCAGCAATATTGGCTTGTGCAGCACACAGCTCGGTCCGGAAAGCGTTTGGCATACTCCGAAATGGGCGCTCCGTTGTGGAAGTATAAATGGTCATTCTGTCGTGTTCGCAGTGTTGTTGAGGTGTTGTCGAGGTGTTGTCGCAGGATTTGGAGCATAGGAAGTGCACAGAAGCTAGTTCTGCTCGACACAGTCAGTTCACTTCGCAAATCACTCCACCACTGCGCAGCAGCCTGATGTGAGCGAGCCAAACATCCTAACTCACTCACCTCACTTCCTCTGGAAGCAAGAGTCCTCAATCAGCACTCCGGCCAGAATTCCCCCTCCACCCAAACAACCTGCCTCCAAACCGCCTCACACTCCCTCCAAACCCAGCCTCCCTCCTCAACCCCCCACTCATCAACCAAATCCCCCAATCTCCTCACAAGCCCTTCAAATTCCTCACTCGTCCAATTCGGAATCAAAACCCTCTGCATAACATCCCCTTCTCCCTCCTTCTTCCCACCCTCTTTCTCCAAAACCCCCCTCGCAAACCTCCAACTCCTCAAATAACACTCCTCCGTAGCCCAAAGCACAACCAACCCCACAATAACCGGTTTCCCACCACTCACACACCCCGCAAACAAATCTTTATAACATCTCGTCGCCCTCTGACATTCCACCTCCACATTCTCCTCGTCCCCACCTTTTCCACAAAGCACCTCATTCTTCCACCCCTCCCCCTCGGCAACATCTTCAAACAACCTCACCTCCCGTCTTATATTCTCCAACGCATCAATCAACACATCCGTAATTCTCCATTCGAGACTTTCTTCCCGTTTAGCGTGAGCTGGAATTCGGATCGAAGAGAGTAAGGAGCCGATGAAGTTGATGTATGAGAGGGCGTAGAGGCGGTCTTGAGCGAGCCAGGTCTGGAGTTTTTGGGTGGGGAGGGAAGCTGTGGCTGCGAGGGAGAGGAAAGGATGAGTGGTAGCTTGGGTTAGAGATGATGGGTCGAGAGAGAGCAGGTGGGTGGTTAGGGATTTGCTTGAGGAGGGGGTGGCTGGCGGCATGGTTTTGGTGTGAGAGAGGATGGGAGGAGGAGGAGGAGGTGTTGAGAGTAGAAAGGTCTGCTTCGGGAAAGGAGGATAGACTGCTCGAGACTTTCTGTTGCAATCAGTAAGAGTCGAAGCTCAGTGTGTTTTTCACCACAACCATTGAAGCTGGAGATGACGTCTCGCTTCGCTCCACCTGGTGAAAGTCAGAAACCCCGCGTGGGGTAGATTGATACGAGCTCCAGCTTCGACCTCCGGCTGCGGGATTTTTCAGCAAAGAATGATCGAACAAGGCGCAATTCGCATTTTGAAAGCCTCTTATTGCATGTCAGCTATTTCGTGCACACTGTATGGCGTACTACCTGAGTCTCCCACGGCCGTCGCGCTTGTCAATATCGTCCTCCGCTTCCGGAGTGCTCGACTGTAACCTCTACTCTTCTATCACCTGCGTCAACTGGATGGCAGGGACACTAGAACTCCATGGCAGCAGATGCGCGTTGGGAACCTTCTCTTAAGCAGCTTGTCTTACACACTCGCACGACGGAGCACAAACTCCGCGTCACTTTTGGTGGCTTCCTTGGTCAAACTTGAAATTTTTGCTGAAAGTGTTCATTTAGCTCAGCCGTAGCCGGCGGCGCCATTCAGACCATTGATGTCGCTCCCGTTAGGAATGCCGAAAAATTCGAACCAGTCTCCTACATTGAGAGTCGTCGGCACAACCGGCCCGCCAGCACTACTCGAATTGCTCCACGCGTCATCTTGCTGAGAACTATTGCCCATATTCAGCTGAGACCACGCAGCTGGATCTTGCTGATAATGCAAGGACTGTCCTTCGCCCATCGACATTTGGCCTTGCATTTGTGGTGTTGACAGCGGATGCGAAAATTGCGGATTGGAGTGCGACTGTCCTCGTAGTGCCGGATCGACCATCTGCTGATTAGGACTGTTCGAGGTGACCGGGAAAAGACCATTCGTTTCAGGAGGGAAGAGCTGTCCCGGGTCGTAGTTCTGCCACAAGTCTTCAGAAATCTTCGGCGAGTTCCGCGTGTGGAGGAAGACATCAGGAGAACCCAATCGCGACCAAGGTAGTGCGTGGAAGGCGGGTGTGGTTGGTCTTGTGTTAGACCTTGAAGCTCCCATGAACGTATCAGTAGCTTGGCGCAAAGGCGGGCTTCCAGCAGACATCTGTGGCATCTGTGGTGTCTGCTGGGGGTTTTGGCTAGCACCAGGCAGTTCGCGAGAGGGGGTAATGGCTGGTGAGACAGGCCGTGATCGCTCGTATGACATTTGTGGTGCAGGCGGGCCATTGGCGAAGCCCATTTCCATCTCATCGAATTTGCGCTTTTGAGCCTCTGCGGCATCCGGCACGACAGGCGTACCCTTACTCGCCTTGCTGCTTGCTCCATTGTGTTTGCTCTTGGCGTGGCGGCGACCTGCAGCTTTCTGGAGCCTATCCTCGAGGTGTTTGTTGCCAAGGATCGATTCGAACAGGGTGTGGACCATCTTAGCGACCAGCCAGGTTTTTGAAACATCCTTGAGCGCGTTCATGCAGACCTGTAACCGCTGTTGTGTTGCCGATACAATTGATTGATTCGATGACCGCATCTGATACACATGCATGATCAGTGCAGAGAATAAACTGTAGACACTACGACTGTTGTTAGTCTTTACTGCGCGTCCGATGGTGATGGCCACATAACTTACATGAAGGCAGGCGCATAGCGTAGCTGTTCGTGATTTTGCAGTGCTTCGATGATGGATGTGATCATGGCGGCGGCTTGGTATGCAATAGTCCGCGAAGGGTACGCAGTCTCTTCCGGATAGCCATTTGAGGGGCGCGATTCTGGTGACCCAGCTGGTGGCATGTGAGCCCTGTGCAAAAGACACAGTGTCGTACTGTACGAAATTAGCCCGTGATCTCGTCGTCACACCGGATTTACTTACTAATAGTTTGAATGTAACAATGCAGACCAGAAATGGTGTCGTTGTGGCTCCCACCTCACCTCCTGGGGACAGTTCTGGAGCCAATCCGCGAGTGCCATGTCGCTATGTGTCAGGTCGAGTGCATTGTTTCGTCGTAATTTGGAAGCGACAGAATACTGCTGGGACAAAACTAGGCCCATGATCTCGCACAGCTTGACGTAGTTGAGAAAGAACTGGACGTGGATTGGATCGGGAGGATATTCGGCTGGTCGGTCGGGCTCGTCGTCGATAAAGTCGTCAGGTGAGACCATCTCAACGTCAGAGTCTTCAATGTTGATGCAGACCGGACGCCCGAGGGCCACAGCGACAGATCTGTCACGCGTGAACAAGGTCCACCAGATGCGCTTCCAGAGCCTCTTGTCGGTCTTGCTGAGTTGCGAGCCTTCGACGCTGTTTCATGTCAGTAGTCAGCTCCACAAACGGATGTTGAGATACAGCCTTCGGTGCATTCCGGAACCCTGTGCGACAATGACGGCTACTCTGCTCCAGTAGAAAACATTCTTTGTTACGTCTGCACCAATGTCAGACTGAGCAGGAACTGACCTATCCATTTTTGCCCTCTCCTTACCCTCTGGTCCTTCCCAATACCATCCCATGAGGATGAGGGCTTGGACGATTGTGACTCTATCATCTTCGTAGTTGGCGTCGTAAAGTGCCTTTGCACGCTTGTAGAACGTCATTGCCGCAGGGGTCGTAGATCCATTCGCGTCCATGAGCTGTGGGTTATTGCAGACTCGTGAGCCGGCGAGCAGAATTGATTGTAGAAGCAGAAGTGAAGGGGGATTCTTGGAATCACGATAACGTCGCATAAACTTGCTCCGATTGATGACCGGCACCACGGGAGCAATCCAGGTGAAATATGCGTCCACCAACTCATCGCAAAGCTGTCGTGGAGGCAGTAGGAACGCTCCTCGTTGGTGCAGGATGTCAATCTCGACGTTATCCAATTCGTTGATCCGCGCTCGCGTTCCTCTGACATTCTCCGGCAAAGGATAGTGAACCACGTCGGTCGTCCCGTGTCGATCCTGGACCAGCAATGACAGATTCGAAGACTCGCCGAGATATGCCACGCGACCAGCTTCCTTAATGGGGGCGCGAGCAAATTTGGGCTTCATGAACTGCGCATAGGTGCCATTGGTGGCCTGCTGACCAGCATAGTAGGACTCGGAGCCCTCCACCTTCGGCATCCCCGCTGGAGTGTTCATGCCGATCTGTTCGGGCTCCACGTCGCGGGACATGACCATTTCGCCTCTGGTGGGGAATGTGGTGCTCGTGGTGCTCTGGGGCGCGGCGGGTGAGCGGTCATCTTTGATCGATTCTGTGCGGTCGCGCTCGCTGTTTGTCCTGTGATCAGCCACTGCTGCCTGCACCTTCGGCGCATATGCATCGCACCTTTCGCTATCCTTTTTCGCCGCCGTCTTCTTCCGCTTAGGAGTGGGAATTTTGCATTCGATGGAGAAGGCCACGCAGTTGGTGCATGGCACACCGAGACTAGCGGCATCGCAACGGACCTGCAGACGTGAGTTTCCGGGCATGCGCGACGCCGACGATTGAATTTACCTTGCGCGCATGGCATGTCTGCAGAGTGTTAGCATAGCACATAACGCGTGTACACACTGCAATGCACTCACTTCACAAGCTCGCGATGCGCGTTGTCTGTGCATGCGCCGTTAGCCACGCTGCGCCCCAGCACCTCGTGTTGTCTCACACACATACCGTCGAAATGATGGATGTCCGGGGATCTGATCTTTAGGTGCGGCCGAGGATGTCGCAGCACCAGCACCACCGCCGGGCGACACGCCCGTCGAAGATGCTGGGTTCGGCGGATCGGGATTGGAGGTTGCGGCGGCGAGAGGGCGCGGTTCGGCCATGGTGAAGCTTGAATGGCGGGCGCGTTGTGATAGTGACGGGCGCTGGTTCACGTTCGCAGGACTGCGCTGGCCATCGCCCGCGGCTTCCGACAGGTGCGACTCGAGCGAGGCTTCGTCGTCGTCGTGGTGTGGTGCTGGTGTCGCGGGCTGCGAGCGCAGTGGGAGCGCGAGGTGTAGCTGTGCAGAGTGCATGTGAGCCGGCAAGGATCCAGGCCACTAGCGTTTGCGGGGATCTTGGGATTATTTACAAACATGTCCGCCACCAGCGCTCCGCGTGCCCCAGTGGCTGTCTATATGCTCTGCTCATATGCTGCCGCCCGTAGCTTGGCCGTCATGCTGCCCTACATCATGCTGTCTGCTCCGGAGCGCCCCGACTACAGCATCGCATCACTCGCTGATCTCAGAGGTGAAGTGCAGCTGCCAGAGATGCCTCGGCCATTTTCGACCCTGCTTCTCTGCTCTCCCACCTGCTTCCGCTTCCTCACTACACGCACCGCGTGGCCGCGATCACCATCAGGCAACCACCCAAGCCCTTCGCACATCTGCATCTCGGCGAAAATGTAACTATTCGCCGCACGCGTGCCTGTTGGATCTGGGCCCGCTACCACGCTAGCTAATGGAGCCGCCTCTCAGGCCAAGATGCATCCGGTTCCTGGCATTCGTGCTATATGCGCCTCTCGCACGCTCTGGAGAGCCTGGACGCCACCTCTCCACAGAAGCGCCGACATACTTGCCTGATCCAGTCAGGCAGGCGGCATCCAACGACCACATTCTGCAGGTCTGCATACGATCACCAACACGCGACTTCAACCATGCCGATTGCCAAGCTGGATCCAGATCCGAGTGATCGCTCATCAGGCCTGCGTTGTACCGTCCGGCCTTCAATCGTGAAACGAAGCTCTGCAGACCCCAGATGAGGCGTCAGACGGTGTGCGAGCCTCCTCCACAACCAAGCAAGCTTCCCGTTTATGCTTGAAGTACTGGATCGCGAATTGTCCCGCGTGCGACGCCATGGCAGGTTTTTGGCATCATGACAATTAGCTCTCATTGGGGCTCGCCGACTTCAGCCGCATTCGGTAACGAACCCGCCAATTGCATGACCCTCATTGGTCATCGCTCAAACGGCAGACAAACTTCACCTGGATCTTCCTCCACGTGGAGCTGAGGCACGACATTGCGGTGATGAATAATGATCTCCTTCTTGAAAAAGTATACGATCGCCTGTGAAGACCTGCAACCACAGCCTGGTGCTGCCCAGGCATCTGCACTTGGCCCGCAAGGTCAAGCCAACTAATTTAGTGCCTTGCCGACACCACAGCAGGGGATCCAGCCACGGCTTGCAGCGATGTCTTCGCGGTCCAAATGTGATTCACGCACTGCGTCTGCGTGCAGCCATGCAATTACCTCAAACAGCATGGTCGTAAGCTCGTGACATTCATGGAAGGAGATGCAGTGATTGCTGGTCACACTTCGGTTGAACAAGCTGGCTTGTGCGCATCTTCACAGACGTGTAATGTCCACGACTGCCTTATCGAGTTCTATGATCTGTTTTCAGACTTTGCTCCCAGCCGGATATCTTGGTCAATCCCGGACTCATGGCCTGCTCTCTGTACCTGCTGAAACGCTCATTCTTGGTGATGTACTCGCTGCAAGTATCCAGGAAAGTTCGGTGGAATGGACGAGGATGACTGTTGGTGTGAGACCAGATGAATAATCATCGCGAACCTTGTTTGAATGGCCCAACTTTATTCCGTCTTCATCTCTAGCTGGGTCTTACAGTGAAGGCATTACATAGTCCGCACATGCGCTGCAGGCTACTTGATGTAGAACGCCGCAAGCATCCGGGCAGGGCTTTCACCATCGTTGTCAGTCTCGGACCCAGAGGCTTTCGGACCTGTACAGAAAGCAATTGGACCTCTCGTGATACGTAGGCGGCAAAAGCGGTATTCAACAGAGACGGCCAACCCAGTTTCTGGCATGATGCCTGACATGTCTGTCAAGGGTCGCCTATACCGCCATTGTATCTCTCGTGGGCAAAGGAACACAAGAGCAAAGCGTAAACTCATCTCTAGCCTATTAAATAGATTTCATGCTGACAACCTCTGCAGACGTGCATTCATGCTCCACAGAGGATTCGAGAAGATCTTCGAGATTCATCGGGGCTGTTTGCCGATCGTCCTCGAAAATAGCCTCGCTACCGGTAGCAAAGCGAGTAAGTGAACGGGACTGTATCTCCATTGAGCTACGCTGTACTACTACGACTTTAGTCGAGGCAGTGTTGCTCGCAGCCACAAGTTGGCTCTGCTGCGATCTAATTAAGTCCTGAATGTTATCGGTCATCCGAGAGTTGCGAAGAGAAGCATATCTGCAGATAAAAGCTTAGCACTGCCCTTTTCCCTTCGCTTTCCATATATACAAAGTAGCCGTCCCCACGATCGACTTCAAACTGAACGTGTAATTGCGCAGTCGATCGAGATGCGCCTAGAGCTGGTTATCTCGAAACAATCCGACGTTGACGCGGTCGAGGCACGAAAGCTTGCCGCCTGGAGCACGTTTGGTCCAGCGTGAGATGTCAGCCCGGATGGTGTTGCAAGCAGCGTTTGGGAATCGGGTCTGTCACCTGGTTCTATACGCTTTATACGGCTACGGAGCTGACATGAGTTCGATGTACGAAGCACGAGGACTTACGACACTGTGGGGTTAGCATCCAAGAAGCAGTGCTGACTGATACGCATGTAAATCACAACGGCACTAGATCTTCGCCAACCCTGCGTACCCTATCGTGTTATTAAGTACAAAGATAATTCGACGATTGCCGATGCCGGGACAGCGCATCAAACGTCAAACTTTCGGCAGTATAGATTGCGCGTAGGTGCGGCCCCTTGCCTGGGAGGAACTCCAATGTATCGACTGAATCTGACTGACTCTCTTCGACACAGCTGATGTTCCTCCTCTTGTACCCTGTTCATATCGTCTTGGGCCTTACAGCTCAACTCTGCCTTACTTCCATTGCTCCCACGCGACATTGACCAAGAACATTGCATGGCTGGTCCGCGCTTCACATCACATCTTGTCCAGCTATTGCAATGCGTGACGCTGTTTAACTTTTGTGCGCAGTTCGCCATACTTTAATGGCTGTTCCCGCATCATCGCATAAGCCTTTCTCTTGCCTCCATTTTCTTTGGCGATATCACGAAAGACCTTGAATTTCTTCCAGCCCTTGTTGATGGGGTGAAAAAGGAGTCCGACGACTCCCACCGCTGCTAGGACGCCGCTGAAGATTTCGTCGTCGTCGTCGAACATGATGAGCGTCCGATGATGAAAAGAAGTGAAGTCGAGTCCAGGAGGTGTTGACTGAGTTGGACTGATGAATATTGTTCCACAGATGTTGCTCGATGAGTGACAAGCGATAGAGTTCAAAGGCTGATCATGGGGAAATGGTCGAAGGATTTGCACTCTTGGGCCACTGTACTTATGAGAGGCTCCCTGGGGCGCAGCGAAGAGTTTGTCACTGTCCGTCAGCCAAGGCAGATTGCGACAATACGTCAGGACTGGCGCTGCTGGAACATCACAATTGGTGGCATACGCGTCAAGGTATGGGCAGGCCAGGCTGTGGTTGACCTGCAAGACTCCGTCGTCCTCGCTACTATTGGTCACGGCGACACTCCATGACAGACGCGTCGAAACGCGCCCTCTGAGGCTGTGGCTGTTCGACCGCGGTTTCGCTCCCTCAGGCTGGTCCATCGTCGTCACCCTCCGGCCGGCCTCGCGCATCTCGCCAAGCAGAGACCATCGCACGCGCCCAGATACCTCTTCACGGCTTCCGAAGCAGCGGTCTCGCGCGCCGCGGATGCATTAGCGCAGCACATGTTCTGCGTTGTGGCAGACGCATGCTTGTTGTAGAGTTGTGGTTTGTGAATTGGTTCGCTCGGTTGTATGCTGTGTGACCGTCGAAGCCGCCACCAACCAATGCACCGGCGTACCAGCCTCCTCGCACGTCGAATCGAGAAGCAGACGTGAGCATGCCAAGGCGTACGGCGTCCAGCATAGCCCCGCCCAGAATCCTGCGGCCAATTTCATGTCCACGAAGGCAAGAAGCAGTCGGTGTACGTAGGCACGTGTACAGTATTGGCAATGGTAGCTGAGCCGCTATCGAGGACAAAGTGTACCTCCATGAAAGCAGGGTCAAAGTCGAGATCTGTGCTCGATGGCAGCAACAGAAGCAGGGCAACACATGCTCCCGGATGTTTACATAGATCTGGGTTCAATAGCTCTGTTTCCACGTCGCGAATGATGTCCCTTTGCGCAGTCAGCATGCCAATGAGACCAGGAACTTGCGTTCAATTATTTGGCATGCCGAAGGAATCAGGCAAAAGGATTTATGCCACATCTCCGGAATTGTCATAATGGTCAACTCTACCCCTCGAGCCCCGGAGACCGCACGATGTTCGCCGAGCAGGTTCAGTTGGTGCGGCGGAAAATAGCATTGCTTACAGCCGCCGTGAATGTGGCTTAGCTGTGCCGCTGAAAAGTACTCAACCACTCGCATCGGAATAGGCTGGTGCGTATGCACGTCTCACTGCCTCCAGTACCGGCTTTGCGAAAACGTGGAAGTATCGTTTCCCTCTTGGCGCACTCTTGGCGCACGCAAGACAGTGCAACTATGAAGGGAAAATGGGTAGCAACGGGATAGCGGACATTTGACCACTAGTTTCAACATGGCTGTGGCTAATTATTAATGACAAACGGCGAGCATGACAAGGTCTACAGGCTCGTCGATGCCCTAATACGCTAGACGTTAAGACTAGGCTGAAAGCAACGGATGAGTTGCTCCACAAGTCGATCCAATGGGTGTTCCACGACGCTCATTATGTACAAGGGCAGGACGGCGGTGACGTATCTCTGCTTTGAGTCAAGGGTGGTGCAGGGAAAGGGAAGACGATGATGACCTTGGGTCTCATTGAGCACCTTGAGCAGCCCTGGCGTTCCGACGAGCCGGCTCCTGCAATCACATACTTCTTCTGCCAGAACACCAACTACGAGCTCAATACTATCAACGGAATCATCAAAGGGCTGATTATGTGCTAGTCTGGCAGCATACGCATAAAGCTTGTCGCGCAGGAAGCTGGTATCGCAGCATGGGTGGCGGCACTCCTGTCCGTATCCCACTGCATAGCCGGGATGTATCGCCCAGTGGTCAGTATGACTCACTGAAGCAAGGCTCTCGCTTCCTAAGTCATTAATAGGAGAGCCGATGATCATAATGTCCTATGAAAATGAGAGCTACGAGCTACCTCTGGACTTCCGCAACCAGGCACAGGAGATCCCTGTATGTTTCAGTAACTGGAAATTCCCTCGCTAATGCTAAGTCTATTATCCGGCCTAAGTCCTGAATGCATATAAGTTTCTCTAGCTCTCAGAGCTGGGGAATTTCGTTGCCGAAGTACGTATCTCATACTTCGTTTGGCAGCCAATGCGGAAGGCATGAAATGGGTTGTATGAGGGATATTCGCTTTCGACCCTTGAGCAGCATGGCAGTCGACCCTCGCCCTCTGATTGTAGAAGTGAAGCGACTGCTTGGATCAGCAACCAATCCTTGCGCAACACGTAGAACTCATAGTGCTAACGCAAGATGAGGAACTTATCCTGTGCAAGGGTAATGGCATTTCTCCACTACCTTTCGACCCGCAAAAAGCACGTGAACAATAGCTACCTCCAGTGCGACGATTAACCTCTTTCAGCGCCCGTCGCGTCAGCGTAATTTTCGGAAACGAATCCCAGAACTCTGGTGGATAGTTGTCGCGCTTCGGCTGCTTCTCGAGATGTCCACACGCAAAATGCCTTCGCCAGTATTTGCGCTGAGGATAGTCGTCCTCAGGCGGCATGGAGTTGATGCGCCTTGAGTGGTGCTACGCTTTCTGCAGGCATGTAAGTGCATTGCGAAGTCATAGCTCGAGTTCTCTATTCTTAGCTGAGTAACGAGGGCCAACAATTCTGTACTGCCAACGGCTGACCAAGCCTTTGAGTGCTTTAGACAGAACATTTAGAACTTCGAGGATGTGCGATATCACTTTGCGACAAATTGACCAATCCCAAGGGCAAGCTGTCAATGTGCTTGGTCCGTAGATGGAGGAATCGCGGACGAATACTGCTGCGTCAATCAAGGTAAAGTGACGAGAAGTAAGTGTCGCAGCAACAGATTCCCACGCTCGTGTCGAGTCAGCCGCTGAGGGCTGCTGTACTGTGTTTTTACATATGGCTCCGCATCAGTCATTCATAGGCCAAGCCCAACATTTCAAGCTATGTTTTCTAAAAGAGCGAACCTCTGGCGTCTTGTGACTAAACTGAATAACTCCTCCTTGTCCTCTCACAACGCAGTAACAGCGATATGCTTAGTTTCAAGCATGTCTCTAGCAAGATAGAATCGTACGGTCGCATCGTATTGTGCGGCACGAAACCGAGCAGGGGCAACGCTTTCTAATATGAGAGAGCGTAATCGTATCAAAGTCTAATTATAGCCACAATTTGAAGACGTGCGATCAGGGCTCATATCTTTCGAGTGTTTTGGCCGCAAGGGAGGCCTTGACATTACTTTTGTCGCTTTCCTTGCCACTTGTGGTAGAGCTGACGAACGCCGGCGATAATCCAGAGGAGTGACATGATCGGGGTGATGCCGCCAGTGTCGGCACAGTGCTCGAGGAATGGTGTGAAACAGAAGTGTTGAAGATTGTTGAGCAGGGTAAGCTGTCCTAATAGCGTGTGCTCCACCACAAACAGATTGACGGTAAGTTTGCACTTGTCGTGGCTATGAGATGCGGCGTCCGTATTAGTCAGTCCTGAGTCTAGGCTCAAGGTAATGTGTAGTCCAACTCTGCACGGACGTGCACGGCGGCTAACCACATGGTGGACCATGGGGGGAATAGACTCCCCAAGCCGTGCCGAAGGGTGGCGGGATCTGTACTTGCTGCACTAAGGCTCCTTAGCCGCTCATCAAGCAGCTAAATGACTAAAATGCACGAGTGTGAAGCTAAGGTATGTAAATAGCCCTGTGACAACTCGTGCTCAGGGCAGCGCTTGAGGAGGGATTGATCGATCGGATTGTATACAAAACTATGAGTTGAGATTGTCTTGATCGCAGCGCCTCCTGAAATGCCATTCTTCCCCCATGGTCACTAGATTGAGCTTCTTCAGCGCTGTTGCTCAACTCATCTCGAGCACCTCGATGCAAGGAGGTGTGGCAGAATCTGTAACTAGTGCTCACTGTCTACATACTACATGACGCTCGGATAACCACGTTCGGTGATCGCTTTTAACTTGTTCGGCCTCAGGAATTATGTCGCTCTATGCTCCAGCCGCGTCGGACGTCTCAACGCTCGCTTCGAAGCCTTCTATTATAGAACGCGGCGAAGTGAGTGGACTCCATCAGACCCATCCAAAAGCACGCCGGCGGCCACCAACCACTGCTATAGCTTGGCGGTACACTTCCAACCAGCGCGAAGAGCATGTTATAGTTGTGGACATGAACATCCCACATGATATTTACTCTCTTGAATGTCTTCTACCCAAACGTCGAGCAGTAATCCTTTAGCATGTAGCGCCCTTTTCCTGTCTGGGGTGGCTAGCAGCTCGCAGAACGTTTCAACGTCGCGAGCAAAAGGTTGCTAGCGTCTCGATGCCGATTCTAAGGCCCTTAGGAATAGAGGGCGTAGTTAGATTCGGTATGTAGGACCACTATACGTATTATAGCTTTGCCGGCCAGTAAGACTATATCTCTGCCCTACGTAGGTAATACTATACTATGGAGTCTAAATTCGCTACTAAGGCTAGCGAAAGGGTCTTATCATAATCTATTAGTTTATATAGGTTATACTACTAAGTTACTACCATAAGAAACCGATTCAACATTCACGGCAAAGCTATGTAGTAACATCTTATCTACTAGCAGCATGCACGTGAGAGATGTCTTAAGATCATTATACTTGCAGCCCATAGTTCCGTAGTACAGTACCATGAGCAGGCACTTCGAGATCAATCAGATAATCGACAATGGCATCGGAGACTGCGCCTGCATAACCCTAGCTTCTATGCCCAAATCCGTTTCTGCTAAGCAGGACTGCGTTCCTATCGCCAAACTGTTTTTGTACCCTCACAGTCCCGTCGTACGGCGTCAGTGGGTCGATGTAAGCGTTGACGATCAAGATCGGTGTCGTAAGGTTATGAGCGCCGTTTTGAAAAGTCGTAATCTCGTGTGCCGGATTCGTGACTGGCACTGGCCAGTATGGGCACTGCGCAAGCTGAAACCAAGCATTATACCAGCCTTGAGTGTGGGGAGAGATTGATCTTGCATATTCCATCCTCGCGCAATACGTTGCAAAGTCGGGTTTCTGGGCGCGAGGGAGGTCCACGCAGCTAATTGCGGCGAAACCGAGACTTGCGGAATTGTTTTTGTTGTTGTTATCTGAGCGCTGGCTGATTCCCTGGAAGACACTAGACAAGTCTTTGGTTCCCAGCAGTAGTAGTGAGCTCGAAATTGACTAATAGCCCGGCGAACCGTTGGGATCGCGAAGTAATGCCCCTAGCTGCGAGACGATGGCTTCACTGCGAAAGCTTTCCGCGCAGTCATGGTCATTCTCACATGGTCCTCCAGGGTAGTAGTATATGGGGTGCTCGTCCAGGCGGCGGGCGAGGTCATCGAACCAGGCCGGGATATTCTCCAGATAATTCAAAGCACAGCTGGCACCCGCTCCTTCGCCCCACTCAAAGAACTTTGCTACAACGGTTTCATAGTTGCGAGACTCCCTCTCCCATGCGACCATCGGGTCGACCTGAGAATGATCGAAGACGCTGTCTAGCACCATAGCCCGGGCCTTATCAGGGAATGATTCGAAGTACTGCGCCCCTACTTGTGTCCCATACGATATGCCCAGGAAACTCAGCGGCTCGTCGTCTCCTCCGAGAGCAATTCTCACTGCCTCGATATCCTTGACAGTACTTGCAGTATCGACAAACCGCAGCTAGTCGCCCGTCTCTTCATAGCAGCTTCTCCCCCGCGCTTCAAGCTGAGTCACGAGATGCTCAAACTCACTTTCTGTTTTTGGAAAGTACGTCATATGCTCATTGACCACAGTTGCATTGCAGCGGACCGGACGCGAGTTCCCGGTTCCTCGTGGATCAATCGTGATCACGTCAAAGACGTCTGTCAGTCGACTATGGTTCCACTTATCGAAGTCCGAGGCTTTCAAGTTAGCGCTAAAACCAGCGCCAGGTCCACCAGGGTTGTAAATCAAGTTCCCGATCCTGGCGTGCGGGATCTTGGCGGGTATCTTGCTAATGAATAGATCGAAATGGTCTCCATTCGGCTGATTCCAGTCTATAGGAAGGGATAGGTTGGCACAAGAGACTGGCAGGGTCGGTCCGAAGCACTGGTTCCACGTCAGGGATGCATTGAAGCCTGTGATGGTTGTTGCAGCGCTGAGGGATATGATTGAGAGCACGATCAGTTGCCCAATCAGCTCGAGAATCTGTGCCTGTGAAGGGAGCATTTTGGCAGTTTGTGTTTCACGAGCGTGAGACGGGAACTGTAGGATACATATATTGGTCACTCCCCTGACACATGCTACCAGGAAATTGCTTGAGTTTTGTGAAGCTCCAGTCCTGGGAGAATTGGAAGATCGCCTGATAGGCGTGTCCGCAAAAGAGAGCTAGGATATACATACTCTACCTGCACAATCCGTATGCTCCATGGGACCAACAAGGGTTCTGTGGAAATGTTTTGTAGACTGACATGGGTGGACCCAGTCCAAGCTTGACCTGACCATAGCGTGAATAGTCATCACGCTGCTGGAAGGTTTGAACAGCCTTGAGGGACACGGTAGAGCCGGCGAGGTAGACGGTTCAAGACGAGCGACGGGCTCGATAGATGAGAGTAGCGTCCGAAAAGCCAAAGCGACGGGGAGGTAGAAAGATCAGAGCAGCGGCTGAAAAAACCGAACCACTTCGAAGGACATGGCGACCGGGATATACTACGAGAGACGAGAGCTAGGACCGACAGGTTGGACGGATTAAGCCTCCGCCCGACGATTACTACGATTATAAACGTTCCGAAAATAAGTGGCATAATAAGCGACGGAGAGCTCCGGGTGTCGCGGTGAGGAGTCGCAGCCGCTTTCGAGGCAGGCCAAGGAGCGTGAGGGATCTGGGAGACGATCGAGTTCGAAGTCGATCCGCGGGTGGTGCAGGTGTACGCGCTTCGCAGCCGTCTACCAGCGGCGATGGGATAGGTATTTCTTCATCGCGTCTTTTTGCGTATGGATGGCCCTAGATCGTCGTGACCGCGAGCAGTACTCGTAAGGTTGTCGGAATTCACAGCCACAAGGCGGCCGCGACTATCAGTTCGTCTGAGACTTTCACGATGTTCGCGAACGGCTGTAATATCGTAAATCTAGCAGCGGCGGGAGACGCCAAGGGCCTGCATGCGATTCAGCCGGGATGATGGAGGCGGTGGAGGCACTTCCAACTGGCCTAGTGACTCGAGACATCGGGACGGCGGATTTGTGACATCGGGCACGCCTTCCAGGCTCAGCAATTCATCGCTGATTGGACTATGTAAAGGATCGAAAGTGTTTGGAGGTGCGGTTGGCGCCAACATTTATAGCTGCATAGCTCCGTTCCCAGCTCGCTCTGCGGCAGATCTTTCCTCCAGCGACCTCGGCACGATTTGCCTCGCCTAAGCCCCGCCATAGCATGTCGAGACGAACAGTTCGACAAGATCATCCTTGCTTGGCGAAACACATATCATCAAATCTAACGTAGTGCTTCTTGGTTGACTCGGCGGACACTACGTATTATAATTGACCTTATAGACCAGTAGAGTGGACAATGCTGTGGAAGTCAGAACACCCGGATTTGGACAGTAAGCGGAACGCAAACGCCCTGGCCGGTGACAAAGCTGATTTCCGGCCAAAGTACCTAGCAATGTGACGACTTGGGAATGGGCATTTGAATCGAAAGGAAACTCGCCAGTACGATATGCAAAGACGGAAAACCTTGGCTTCTACGAAAATGCCATCACGAAAGAACGGTTGAACTACTCTCAAGTGAAAGATGTTGCAACGAAATTAAGCACTGCATTGGTTCGTGACTATGGACTTCGACCTGGAGAGACAGTGTCAATTCTGGCCACCAATACTGTGTGGTACCCGGTTGCTCTGTGGGCAACGATCAGGGCCGGTGGACGCATCAATGGGGCATCTCCGGGATACAACGTGGACGAGATGACTTATGCATTGAAGACTGCCAAGACGAAGATATTGTTCACTCTGCCGAATTCGCTTGATGTTGCTGTCTCCGCAGCCAAGAATGCGGGCATCCCGTCAACCCAAGTGTTTCTGCTCGAAGGAAGCAGACCAGGCTTCAAGAATATCCAAGATCTCCTTCAGATCGGCTCAAGCTACGCTCCGGATCGCCCATATAGCATACCTTCAGGGAAGACGAACAAAGAAATATGCGGATACCTCAATTTCAGCTCTGGTACGACAGGACTTCCCAAGGCAGTGATGCTCTCACACCATAATCTCATAGCCCAATGCCATCAGCTTCGCCAGCTGCAAGTCATCGAACCCGGAGAACGTCTACAAGCGCTCGCCGTCACTCCCCTCTTCCACATCACAGGCCTCGTACGATACATCCACTACCCAATCCTGATGGACGGCGTTTCAATCATGCTTCCCTCCTTCGACATGGACTCCATGCTCCGCACCATCATCACCTACCGCATCCGCGAACTCATCCTCGTCCCACCCATCGTCATCCGCATTGTCAAAGACCCCGTCGTAGCAAAATTTCTCCCGGACCTCCAACGCATCGTCAAACGCTGGTCCTCAGGCTCCGCTCCCACTCCACCAGAAATTATCACCCTCTTGCAGAAGAAATTCCCCAACACCGGTTTCCGTCAAGGCTACGGCGCTACAGAATCCACAGCTTGCATCTCCTGCCACCCACCTTCTCACTACGACTACAAATACGCAACCACAGGCGGGAAACTCTGCGCGAATACAGTTGCGAAAGTCCTCTCCCTCGAAGATCCCGCAAAATCTCTCGGACCCAACGAAATAGGCGAAATCTGTGCTCGAGGACCTCAAATCGCAATGGGATATCTTGATAATCCTACTGCTACAGCTGAGACTTTTGACAAAGAAGGTTTTTTTCATACAGGCGATGTGGGATATATTGACGAAGAAGGTCTGATTCATATCTCAGATCGGATCAAAGAAATGATTAAAGTGAGAGGGCAACAGGTCGCTCCGGCGAAATTGGAAGATGTGTTGCAGGGGCATCCTGCTGTGGAGGATGTTGCGGTGCTGGGGATTGAGGATCAGTATTCGGGGGAGAAACCTAAGGCTTATGTTTTGGTTAGGAAGGATGGTGGGTGGGAGGGGAAGGGGAGTGAGGGGTTGGGGAGGGAGTTGTTGGAGTATGTGAAGCAGAGGAAGAGTCGGTATAAGTGGTTGAAGGAGGTGGAGTTTACGGAGAAGATTCCGAAGAGTCCGACGGGGAAGTTGTTGAGGAGGGTTTTGAAGGTGGGGCATAGGGATGAGAAGAGGGTGAGGGGGGTGGTTGTTAGGGAGGAGGGTGGAGAGGGGAATGGGAGGGCGAAGTTGTAGAGCTAGATTCTACAAGTGAATGGGAAAAAATTATCAAGAAAATGGTGGACGAAATGTTCGAATTGCATCCGCAACAAGTCGCCATTACATGGATGGTATGATGCCAATGTCCGCCAATGCTGTGATGGTATCTTGCGAGGAACCGTAACCTCAGTTAGGCCCGCCTGTGTTGCTGCACGAGTTTGATGATCCGCTCTCAGTATAAATGTCATGTGTTGGTTCTTTTCTCGGGAGAGCAGCAACAACAACCCCAACGGACACCTGAGGCATCAACTTTGTCAGGCCGATGCTTCGGCAGCAGGGCCGATCAACCCTCGAAAGTCGTCGTGGGGTTGGTGGAGATCCTGGAGACCGTGCTTCGATGTCAGCTCCCACGAAACAGAGTGAACGGCACACATGCACTACAATGGCAGTCCTCCAGACCAGCTGGCTTCGCACTGCATCGCCCAGAGCTCTCTGGTTGTCTGGACTCGTGGCTCGATCTCTCGTTCCACGGCGGATGCGCGACGATTCGTCCTGGCCCCGCCGCGGTGGCGCAGTGCCGTTCAGCTGAATCCTGCAAGGCTGAGGATTGATGCCTACATGCTCTTCACGTCTCGCTCTGACGCCTGGAACATGACATGACCAGACAACGAGACGATGCGCTTCCTCCAAGTCGACGATGGAGACGGCGATGGCGACGGCTTTCGGCTTACCAAGGATTTCCACGAGAACGATATCCCACGTCGCTACGCAGTTCTTTCGCACACCTGGGGCAAAGATGGGGACGAGGTCACGTTTCAAGACATGCAACAGGGGAGTGGTATAAACAAGCCTGGGTTCGAAAAGATCAGATTTTGTGCCAGGCAGGCAAGATGCGATGGGATCAAGTACTTCTGGGTCGACACTTGTTGCATCAACAAGAACGACCAGTTTGAGCTTTCCAAATCGATTATCTCGATGTTCCGGTGGTATCAACGAGCGGAAAAGTGCTACGTGTATCTCTCAGACGTTCCACGGGTCTCCAAAAAGCCGATTCGGGAAACTGAAGATTGGGAGGAAGACTTCTGCGAGAGCAGATGGTTCAAGCGTGGCTGGACCTTACAGGAGCTCCTTGCGCCTGCTTCTGTCGAGTTCTTCTCTCGAGATGGGGTGAAGCTTGGAGACAAGGCAAGCCTAGAGCGGCAGATACGTGAAGTCACGAACATACCTGTTGCAGCGCTTCGGGGCAGTCCCTTGTCTTCTTTTACGAAGCATGAGCGGTTCTCCTGGCAACGGGGTCGGCAGACGAAAGAGGAGGAAGATATCGTATATTCTCTTATCGGCATATTCGACGTGTCGATACCAGTCCTTTATGGCGAGGGAAAGGATCATGCTCGAACGAGGCTGGACCGCGAAATTGACATTGCTCAGAAAGGTGGGTAGTACTCGCGATGACTATGTTATTCGTGAATTCTTGGGACATTTTTGAAACTCATTTGACTCAGGACCGGATCACGAGTCATTCTCTGTCACCTTTGCATCCCCTGAAGTAGCCGAGACCGCACACTTCGTAGCACGGAAATCCGAATTACGAGAAATACACGAGGCGCTGAGTACCAGTGGCGCCCGGCGAGGTGTTACTATACATGGACTAGGCGGAATGGGCAAGACGCAACTGGCAATCGCATACGCAACCAAACACAAGGACGACTACTCGGCTGTGTTTTGGATCAATGCTAAAGATGAAGACAGTTTGAAAGTGAGCTTCGGGAATATAGCAAAGCAGATCGCCCGTGAGCATCCTTCCGCCGACGCAATTCGTGATGCAGCCAACAGCTCAGATCGCAACGAAGCTGTCGATGCTGTGAAACGGTGGCTCAGTCTGGCGAACAACACCAGGTGGTTGATCATCTACGACAACTACGACAGCCCGAAAATCCCAGGCAATCCAGATCCCTTCGCCCTCGATCTACGCAAGTTTGTTCCAGAGTCGCACCAGGGCTGCTTGATCGTCACGACTCGATCTTCAGAGGTTAGATTCGGTCAGCGTATGCGAATTCGAAAGCTACAGACCATAGATGACAGCTTGGCCATTTTGTCTAATCAATCTGATCGAAGCGCCATCAAAGACGGTGAGACCATCAACCCGCATTTGGAGAAGCACTAACGTAAGCAACAGACCCAGGCGCAATCGAGCTTGCGAAGAAGCTAGATGGGCTACCTTTGGCTTTGGCCACTGCCGGTGCTTACCTGCGTCAAACGTCCATGACTTTTGCAGAGTACTTTGGTCTGTATGAGGCGTCCTGGGCGAAGCTGCAGAAGCTCAGTCCGTGTCTAAACTCTTACGAAGATCGGCAGTTGTACTCGACTTGGCAGATCTCTTTCGATCAGATTCAGCAGAGGAACGAAGCCGCAGCCCAGCTACTGCGACTATGGGCATACTTTGACAACGAAGACATCTGGTACGAGCTTCTCTGCGATAACGCGGACGAACAAAGTCCAGCATGGCTACGTGAATTGGCCAATGATAGGCTCGACTTCAACAGTGCAATTCGAGTGCTCTGTGACCACGGGATCGTAGATGCACATCCTCCTACGCGTGGGCAATCGAGCGGGTATAGCATGCATAGCTGCGTACACTCGTGGACCCGAGATGTTTTGAACGCCGAACCGGATGAGGACCTGGCAAGGACGGCTCTCTTTTGTGTCGCGAACTTGGTGCCGGAACCAGATTCCGTCGAGTGGTGGGTGGTCGAGCGGCGTTTGTTCAATCATGCCAACAGGCAGCTTCACGAGCATGCGGGTGCTGGAGACGATGCAAGCTGGGCATTTCACGGGCTTGGGATGCTCTACCAAAACCAAGGCAAGCTAGCAGAGGCAGAGAAGATGTATAATCGAGCACTACAGGGTTACGAGAGGGCACTCGGGCCGGATCATACGTCGACGCTTAATCCGGTTAATAATCTCGGCGTCCTTTATGAGAATCAAGGCAAGCTAGTAGAGGCCGAGAAGATGTATAACCGAGCACTACAGGGGACAGAGAGGGAACTAGGGCCGGAGCATATGTCGACGCTTAAAACAGTTAATAATCTCGGGCTCCTCTATTCGCAACAAGGCAAGCTAGTAGAGGCCGAGAAGATGTATAACCGAGCACTACAGGGCTGCGAGAGGGAACTAGGGCCGGAGCATATGTCGACGCTTAATGCAGTTAATAATCTCGGTTCCCTCTATTGGCAACAAGGCAAGCTAGCAGAGGCCGAGCAGATGTATACCCGAGCACTACAGGGCAAGGAGAGGGCACTAGGGCCGGAGCATTTGTCGACGCTTAATACGGTTAACAATCTCGGTAACCTCTATTGGCAACAAGGCAAGCTAGTAGAGGCAGAGAAGATGTATAACCGAGCACTACAGGGGAAGGAGAGAGAACTAGGGCCGGGGCATACATCGACGCTTAATATAGTTAATAATCTCGGCCTCCTCTATCGCGATCAAGGCAAGCTAGCAAAGGCCGAGAAGATGTATAACCGAGCACTACATGGTAAGGAGAGGGAACTAGGGCCGGAGCATATATCGACGCTTACTACAGTGCATAATCTCGGTATCCTCTATAGCGATAGCGACGGAAGCAAGCTCCTGGAGGCGGAGGACATGTTTCAACGGGCACTACAGGGCTATGAGAGAGCACTCGGAACGGATCATGCGAAGACGCTAGACACAGTTTATGCGATTTGCCGCCTTTACGCAAAGCAAGGCAGGCTGTCTGAGGCGGAGCAGATGTATCAACGGCTAGTCGCAGCGCATGACTATCATTCTGTGTTCGTCCGTGATAATCTCGCCAGACTCGAGCAAGAGTTGAGGGCAGCTGGAGCAGATATTACTCCACTGAGAAGACTACAAGCGTCTGATTCAAGCCAAGAGGAAGGAGAGTCAAAAGCACTCGATCGAAGCGGGTTGGACGATGCACGAGTATCCGATCAAAGCCAGCTCGACGGACCACAGGTATCTGATCGGCGCCGATTCAGTGTGCGACGGCTCTTCCGGCGGATTGGCAAGAGATGATTCTCTTGCTCGAATGCACTCTCGAAGCGGGAGCAGTGCAATGATAAGTACGACCTAGCGCGCAACGAGATCGATACGAGGGGATCGCGCAAGGAAAAGTGACCTCGCAAGATGGCTCTATTGACGAGGTGGGAGAGATCTCAAGTCTCACTGGAAATGAGAATAGGTCCCAATCTACAAAGAAGACCAACGTGTCTTGAAAGATGCAACTTTGTGAGGTCTGGACTGAAAAGGATATCGAACTTCGTGTCTGGCTGGGGATCAGCAGTTCTAGCCATGAGTATGGTGCTTCACGGGCAACGAGCGGCAAAGGTCTGAAATGGCATCTACGAGAAGGCGTGGGGTTTCGCATTCGCTTGATCATGCAGGCACAGAGAAGCTGTGCCATTGGGTTGCGTTGTCGATGCTGGCAGTGAACAGCAGGCCTTGCGTGCTTTCCTTCTCCAATGTTGTTCATATCGATTGGGTCAGGTATGACAGGCATAGTCAGTGGCGAAGATACAGATGAATGGAGCGTTGGAGATGGTACGGGACGCGAGGCGGAATGATAATGCAAGAAAGAGATATTGCAATCTCGTTACATTGCGAATTCCAACTTGTTCGTATCCTTTCCCTCGAGATTGGTATCTTTTGTCGTCGCTCGGCACAGTTCGTTTGCATAATGGGCATTGGATGTCGATATGAAAGCATTGCAAGGCTTGACCTTTTTATTGGATTCGTCCAATTCTTGGCGATTCGAACAGCGCACTGTGATGCGGGTGCTCATTCAGATATACTGAGACCCGCACATGTCTTCCCGTGGTTTGTCGCTGTATCATGCGAATTGCAAACTGACAAGCTCAACACAAAGGCTGAACAGACCTGCCGTACCAATGCAAAATTGCCTCGATTTCTCCGTCCGGCATCTACTCGGCCTTGGCCTTCTGCTTCAGTGCTTATAGTGTTGCCTATACTGCGGTCGGAGCTATCTGCGAGGCGATGAGCATAGTAAAAAGCGACTAGCTCAGGACTACGAGACCGAATTATTGCGCCATCATGCTGGAACATGCTTGAACGTCACTTGAAACGAAGCCAGAGTGGAAAAAGTGCTCTTTCAAATACTTTGATGGGTTGCATGTTTCCGACACTGCATTTGTATCTTTTTTTTGAAAATAAACCATCGCAGCATAGCTTGAGAAGCTCAGCAAACTGTAAATGCCGAGAAGCATTTGATCATTCCCGGTCAAGTTCCATGTCAGCCACGAGGTTTCAGTGAGAGCGGCCGCGTCGCTAGCACCCCAGGATGAGATGAACAGTTCTTGCCAAGTCGAACAGGATTGGTCCTCGTTTTTGCATCCGAGATACAGTACAGTTGACCTGTCGTCTGTCTCGGGTCGGGTGTTCTGGGACGACATCCAACAATGTACAGGAACCTCAGGGTCTAAGTTACGGGTGTCATCATCCCCAGGTCATCCCGGCCGTGTTTCTGCCGTGAAGAAAATTACATTTGGAGACGTGTCGTGTGGAGATTGAAGCTGGAGTCACGGGTCGATGACTCCAGACCAACTCCATTTTGGCGGAACAGCATGTGATAAAAGGCAAAACTGCTGTCGTGCAGAGAAGGGTGGACATGTGACAGAGAGTGTGAGGTCAGATCCTCCACAGTCGCAGTGTCGCGGCACCTTGTCGCTGGGCTCGAATTTCGAGCTGCCACTAAACTCTTTTCGATTGCGATGCACGTTCATTGGCTCCTTCGTGGCTCTTATCTCTTGACCCTTCCTCGTGTACCTCTTTTCGACTTTCTCTTTACTTAATGGAAAGCTGATTTTACGCAACACATTCCATGGAAGTTTGCGCTTGTGTTCAGCATCTCAAAGATCGCTGCCGGTCAAGGCACGTCAGATTTGGAGGTAGGTTGGTAGGTCTTGGGTCAGACTGCGCAGAGTTATTATTCTCGCCCGCGCACAGCGCTCGCGTGCTCTCCGGCTGCGTTTCTTTCTGGCTGGTGCTGAGGCATTTACTAAATTGTTTTGTTGCGTCTTTTCGTGGTTGTTGCCAGTGTCGAGGCAGCGATCTGCAGTCTTGACGAGGCATTTCTTCCATCCAAATGACCCCAAAGACTCTCGATCATCTCATCTTTCTCGCCGCCCTGTGCGGTCCTGCTGAATACGCCTAACTAGTGCTGCTCGGACTGGCCATTATCCCCGGGTTCGAACGGACTGCGCTCCTCCTTATTGCTGGCTGCACTGGTCACTACTGATAAGCGATCAACTATTCGCCGCACTGGATCTGGAGATAACTGACACCTGGCTCCTGCATATCGCGCCGTGCAACTGCTGGATCGTCCTGCTGACAATAGCCAAGCGCGGCCTGTCGTGCCTATCTACATATTCACCTATCAGCACACTACGTCAAAGCCCTCCGCCACTCGAGCGGACATGGCTACAGCGATCGCCATTGCCCCCATGGCCCCACGACCTTCTCCTCGCCCCATTGCCGCCTGGTCCTCTCCCAAACAACAGGCCACCGGGGAAGGCAAGGAAAACCGCCCGGCTTTGAAGCAGGTCCAAAGCACCACACCACCTGCCAAGCCCAAGAGAGAACGACCCTGCGACGGCTGTAGACGCCGCAAGTCCAAGTGTGTGCTACAAGAGAACCGCAAATGCGTTCTCTGCGAGTTCCACAAACAGGAATGCACGTTTGTGGAGAACGCACAGCCCAGGAAGCGCAAAGCGCCGGACGATGCATCGAAGAACGATAGCAGCAGCCCCATGAAGAAGAGTAGCCCTGTCGCTCAGCGTAAAGCAGTCGCTGTTCCTCCTGCCGTCAGGGCCGTCTCTGTCCCTCATTCGGAACCCATCTCACTACCGGTGTCCAGTCAGCCCCCGATGCGGAAGCCTTTTGCAGTGGACGAGTCATTGAGCTTGCAAAGACATCGACACTGCAAGTACTTAGGCCAGACCACGCCATTGGACGCATCTCTTATAGGGCTGGGGACGTTCAATGACAAGAACGAGACCCAGTCACGGCTCGGCACGCTTCGTCAGGTTACGAGCACTGAATACTTTAGCACACATGACGATGCTAGTGTTGCCATACCTGATGATGAAGCTCGTGCTCTGAAAGAGATCGAGCAAGTTGTTGGTAGTCATGGGCCTGCTCTCATCGACATCTACTTCCGCAATGTTCACCCCAGCTATCCGATCATTCAGAAGCAGGCCTTTCTCGATCGACATCGACATGGCGACCGACATTTCAACCCACCACTACTCGCTGCTATGTACTTGATGGCACTTGTCTGGTGGGAACATGACCCGGCACTTGCTTCACATCCAAAGCCAGATGTTACCAGACTGGAGTACATCGCCATGGCCAGCTTGACGATCGCCATGCAGAGACCAAAGATCTCTGCTGTGCAAGCAGGTCTTCTGCTACTGCAACGTGCAAAGGCTAGCACATGGACATTGACAGTCCAGCTCGTCGCACTCGGCCAGGACATTGGCCTTCACCTCGACTGCTCCGACTGGTCAATACCACGCTGGGAGCGACTACTTCGCAAACGACTAGCATGGGCCCTGTACATGCAAGACAAATGGAGCGCCGTAATCTACGGCCGCCCATCACACATCAACGCATCCGACTGGAACGTCCCCCAACCCACCGAAGAAGACTTTGACGAAAGCATCGACTCCTCCAACCCCTCATCCGAAGAAGTCGACTCCTACTCCACCAAAGGCCGCATGGTCTTCATGCAAATGATCTCCCTCACAGCAATCATGGCCGAAGTCTGCGAAACCTTCTACAGCGAAACAGCAAAAGCGCAATTCGCCCAAGCAGGTCGTTTCGCAACCCAACTCGTTCTCAACCGCGCCAAACCTGTGCAACTCAAATTGAAAGACTGGATCGCCAAACTTCCCGCATCTTGCAAGATGGACAGTTTCACGCCTGGAACTCTCTCCCCGCAAGGCTACCTCCACCTCGCCTACTTCGCAACAGAAATCAGTATCCATCGTCGCATCGTACAATCCCTCGATAGCAGCGCCACACCTCCCACAACCTCCTCTTCCACCCAAAACCAACAACAATCAAGTACAATAGACCCCTACCTCCTCTACATCTGCCGCTCCGCCGCCAAAACCCGCCTCATCTCCGCCCTGGACTTCGTCAACCGGCTCAAACCCGAACACTTGAACGCATTCTGGTACTTCCCCTCATCCTCAAATTTCGCTCTCATCGGGACATTTGGCGCTCTATTACAAACTACTAGCCCCGGGAGAGAGGAAAGCCATTTTTATGCTTGTAGATTGAATGAGTTTCGTTGGACGTTGACGGTTAGTAGGAGGAAAGCGGGGTGGATTGAGAGGGCTTTGGAGATGCTTGGTGCGACGGGGGAGCTTTTGAGGGGGTTGCCGGAGAAGCCGAGTTTGGGGCATGAGAGTGGGTTGGGTGGAGGGGGGATGATGGGTGGAGGGGTGCAGGTGCAAGCACCGTTTGGGAGGTTTGAGAGGAGGGAGGAGTTTGATGAGAGGGAGGAGGAGGAGATGTATGAGGAGGATATGGATATGGAGTGATGGGATTTAGGGTTTCTTCTTGGGTAGGACGCTGTGCTGAGTAGCGAGACCTGCCATTTTGGTAACGACATTTACGATAGACACATGATATGTATGCATGGCTAGAGGGATTGGGATATAGATTTACGACATTGAGTCGGGACAACAGGGAGCGAGGAACACATTGGAAATGAACAAATGAGCTTGATCGAAATATTCATTTCTCTCTCATTGTCATTGTCATCAATTCTTCTGGTATCATTTGGATTTATCTAAGCAACAGTGCATTTGAACGGAAGACCACAAGGTCCCTTGCTATCATCATCCTTCTCTTGCGGCGCAGAAGATGAACCCGTCTGCTTCTGTTGTGATTGTGTTTGCTGTTGTGATGCTTGTCCCTCCGACTTCAAAGTTCCATTCCCTGCAGCAGCGGTGGTCGTCCCTGCTGTGCCATTCTCCTGCTTCCCCGCAGCGCTGCCATCTAGTCACGCAAAGTTGACGCGAGCGACGGCCTCGTAGAATTGCTTTCCGTGAGCTTGAGCGAGCTCAATCTCCTTGGCTGAAGGCTGGCGAGAGCCGTCGGCGCCGGAGAAGGTTCCGGCACCCCAGGCAGAGCCACCGCGGACTTCGGAGAGGTCGGCGAGGAGGGCGAAGGTGGTCTTGTAGCCAAGTGGAACGTAGATGAAACCGTGGTGGGCGAGGGTGCTCATGGCGGCGATGGCAGTGGATTCTTGGCCTCCGCCGAGAGTGCCAGTGGAGATGAAGAGACCGGCGTACTGTTGCATGTCAGTATGTCATTTGCAAATTCATGATAATTTCGAGGATTGCATACCTTGCCCCAGAAAGCACCAGTCTGCCATTGACCACCAGTGCGGTCCCAGAAAGCCTTCCACTGTGCTGGGAAGTTACCATATCGGGTTGGGATACCAAAGAGGAAGGCATCGTATTGCTCGAGCTGCTTTGGGTCGGTGAGGACTGGGTAGCTGGACTTTGCTGGTGCGTGCATCTTGCCCAGGACCTCGTCGGAGAGAGTCTCTTGGACTTGGTAAATGTCGACCTGGCCGCCAGCGGCCTTGATGCCCTCGGCCTCAGCCTCAGCCAGCTTGGTGACATGGCCGTACATGGAGTACTGTTGGACATTCGTGGTCAGTTCATTCTTTCGCAGAAGTGAGTTGAAGTGGGGTGCTGTTGAGCACTTACGAAGAGGATGGCGATTTTTGGAGCCATTGTGAGTGATTTCAGCTGTGTTTCTTGGAAGATGTAAGTGTACGCGAGAGGAAGAAGCAAGAGTAGTCAGTGGGGACAGCGAGCTGGAGCAGGCCGTTCCACTTCTTATACAGCTTTCTCGTTGCAGCAAGCGCTCCTGCTGCTCACAGCACCATCAACACGCAACCGAAGCTTCGTGCATCATCAGCGCCCGAACGCGCATTGCGAATGCCCCAAAGCAGGGTATTAGCCGCATGAAACCCACCACACTAGCTGAGAGTGTGTGTTTACTGGAATTTATAATGATGCATAAGTGCATTACCGAAGGCGTGCCTGCGGGTGATCGCCGGGCCTGGCTTTGTGATGCTTTGTCAATGGCTCGGCGAACTTGTACGGACCAATTCCGGATCGCAAAGCAAGTAAATCGTCCTCGAAATGCTGCAGTTTCTGCTGCAAATGACGTCTGGTGCGAAGCTGAACACGAGCGGCGTATGGTGAGCCCATGTCAAGCTGACGGTTGATCGGGCGATGGAAGAGAGACTGCTGGCGGTCTGGACTGCATTTGCGGAGAGTGGGGGAAACGTCGTCGCTTTGGTTGCGAAGCTGCAAGGCAAGTCGGCCACCCGTCAGGCAGGAAGCGGGAGTGCCTGCCGATCGGAGACGGAGCCGACACGGCCAAAAGCTGTGGCTGTGACGTGCTGCGAATTTTGGCAGCATCAAGCTGTACTTTGCGAGTGAGGTGAATCAAGCCTCCGTTCACTATTCCAAGACCATAGTCTGTAGCAGAATCTGCCAATCTTTGCTGCCAGCTTCGTTTGGGTATTGCGAACCCGCGGTACCATTGCAGCAACCATGGCCGACGAAGAAGAAGATGACTACCTCAACATGACCTTCGAAGAAACCCCAGCCAAAAAGGAAACCTCCCTCCAAAGAACAGCCCGCCTCAAAAAAGAAGCCCTCGAGCGCGGAAAAGTCAAATCCAAAGCCGAACGCGCAGAAGAAGAACGTCAAAAACTCGAAACCGCTCTCGCCACAGAACTCGACAGCTCCAATAAAGGCGCCAAAATGATGGCCAAAATGGGTTTCAAAGGTGGCGCTCTTGGTAAGACTGAAGGCGCGAGGACGCGACCGATTGAGGTTCAGATTAAGGAAGATCGAGGTGGTATTGGCATGGAGAATGATCGGAAGAGGAAAATTCGGGAGGCGGCGGAGGCGATGGATGTTAGGGAGAAGAAGGTTAAGCTTACGGCGGAGGAGTATCGGGAGAGGAATCGGGTGGAGGTTGAGCAGAAGAGGTTTGAGGGGCAGATGTGGTCTGCTATGAGGACGCTAGAGGGGTTTGAGACGGAGAATGAGGCGAGTAAGGTGGAAGATGGTGAGGTGGGTGAGAGTGAGATCAAGTTGAAGAAGTCGTCGAAGAAGGAATTGCCACTCCGATCTGTGAATCTTTTATGGCGCCCTCTTGTCAAGCAGAGACTTGAGAAGGAAAGGGAGCGGCGGATGCGTTATGATCTGGACCAAAGTCTGTCACGACACAAGGACTATACGACCGCGGACGATGATGATGACTTGGCGTATGGAAATGAGGTTGAAGAGGATCTGGAAGAAGAAGATGCAGAGCTGGACGAGTTTGAAGCTCTGCCTGTGGAGGAGAGGCTGGCGAAGATATTAGCTTTTCTTCGCGAGAAGTATCATTATTGCTTCTGGTGCAAGTACCGCTATGCGAGTGCGGAAGCCATGAGTGAGGATTGTCCAGGGCTGACAGAGGATGAGCATGGCTAATATACGCTTCGAAGGAGGCGATCCCAAGTAGATAGACGAAATGAGCAGTTGTGCAATGCACAACTTTATGCAGTCGCGGCCGACCAATCACAATTCGTCAAAGCGCGTCTCCAAACGCGTTCCTCAACTTCCAGTCTTCATGCTCCCTCGCCATTTGTTCTTCATGCAATCATGGAATACGAAAAGTGCTATGTCTTTGAGCCAGACGAAGACAGACCAGCCAAGAGAAGGCGTACAGAACCTCAAGGCCTGCAAGCATCCTGGCATTTGAGAAAGAAAGCGTATCACCAGGCATGGGGCGCCCAACAGCAGCGCATCAACGAGAGACTCGATACCATCAACTCATCAACAGTCAATGAAATTGCGGACTTTCTGGACGAGTCTTCTGCAGCCGAGAGTAGGACGCGCATCCCCACAGGCCTTATTCTCGCCGGGCCAAATTCTGCTTTGCGCAACTCCATTGCCTCTCAACTTTCCAGTCTGAGCACAAATTCAGCGACGAAGAGATGCTTCGTATCATTGTCGTCGGGATCTGGCTCAAACTTGAAAGCACTGCTCAAGATAATCAACCAGAAGGCTACCTCAGCGACAACCACGGACGACGATGGCGACGAGCTGGAAGAGACCACCTCATCTCGCAAGGATCCAAAAAGACTGAACTACGACTTGCAAATCCTGTACGACTACGTGCAGGAACGAAGACTCCAGCAAGTCGTGATTGCCTTTGAAGACACTGAAGCCTTCGATCGCGACCTGCTGTCTGAACTGATTGAAATTCTGGCATGCTGGCAAGACCGGATACCTTTCGCTTTTCTGCTGAATGTGGCCACCTCCGTGGAGTTTCTGCAGCAGAGACTGTCTTCGACTGCGATCAGATCTCTTGATGGCAAGCTATTTGATGCAGCAGTGTCGACAGATGAAGTCGAGCAGGTTTTCGAAGTACTCACCAGTCCAGAATCGGAGCTCTGGCTGGGCCCAAACCTGGCGTCAATGATACTGGAGCGGCAAAGTGACTACATCCAAGGCATAGATAGTCTGGTTCAGGCCACACGATATGCCTACATGTCACACTACTATGCCAACGCGACGAGCCTGCTGCTGGACCCGAAGATCACGTTCAGAGACGTTCCAAAAGACCACTTCGAAGCCTTGCGCAATCTGCCAACTCTCCGCGACTATGCAAGACAACTGCTCGATGATGGAGAGACGGAGCAAGTGCGAGAGCTTCTTGACTCAGATCAAGCACTCTTTGACTTTGCGAAGAAAAGTGTCACGGCTGGGCGGCAATCGCTTGCAGGCACGATGGCAGCAACAGAAGCAATCAGAAAGATCCAAGCATGCCTGCCATCTACTCAAGTCTCGTCCAAGCCGAGCCTCTATATCCAAGCCATGTCTGGCAAGCTCACCGACTCGACACTCATCCGGTCACTCCTCTTGATTCTCCGCAAATCGCCCTCGGACGTCGCCCTCAAAGTCATCGAACAATTCCACTCCATCACCCTATCCTCCTCAGCCGAAACAGAACTCCTCACAATCGAAAAGGAACTCAAATCTCTCACAAAAGACCTGCAAAACTCCACCAAACCCCTCCGCAGCGAAGACGACATCAAAAACTCCACCCTCCGAACCACAGTCGTCGCCCAAAAAGTCGAACTCAGCAAACAAAAATCCACCCTCTCCAAACAAGACGCAGCCTACACAACCCTCGTCCGCCGCTTATCCACCCTCCTCGAAACATATTTCTCCCAACACCTCATCGGCGTAAAAGAACTCCCTCTCAACGAAATCTTCGTCTACGATTCCCGAACACCTTATAGAGAAGTTTTCATGCCTCGACCCCGTCACGCAGTGGAACGCGCTCTCGCTGCACCGCACGATTATCTTGATTGTGAATGTTGTGAGCCGGGGGCGAATGAGGAGGCGACGTTATCGGGTACGCAGCCTGCTGCGGCGATTTTGTATCAGCTTTATTTGGAGTCGGGGAATTTGATTAATGTGCATGATTTGTGGAAGGCTTTTCAGGCGGTTATTGGGGATGATGAGGGAGGGGATGGGGAGGATAAGGAGCAGAAGACTATGGCGTTGTTTCAGCGTTCGTTGGCGGATTTGAGGTATTTGGGTTTTGTGAAGAGTACGAGGAAGAGGGTGGATCATGTTGCGAAGGTGGCGTGGAGGGGGTTGTAGTCTGTGTGGTATATCATCGCCCTCTATTGTCTTCTTCTGCGGTACGATATGCAATGCGGATCTCAAACATCGTTATGAGTCATGTGCTCCTGCCTTTACCTTCGCTTGCGCTGCATTCTAGCTTGCCGCCTGCGCTCAATGACACGCTGCCGATTTCGTAGCACTATTCCCCGCTCCGCTAAACATCAAATACCCAACAGTAGCTCCCACGCCTACAGCAATCATGATCCAGCCATTGTACGTCATGAACAGAAGCCTACAATCTCCACGTCAGCACATCTCTCTCCTCCCCTATCACCCTCCATGTACGAAGCTCACTTCCGCAACAGGAAGCCAGGACTTACATAATGAAAAACGAATAAAACACTTGAATACCATAGAGAAATGCCTTGACCAATTTCCCTTTCTTCTCCTCGGAAACAGACTGGGTTCCTGGGATCCAGAGGAGTGAGCTTCGTTCGTTGTGGGGGACGGAGTGTGTAGATGGATCGGTTTCAGTTTCTGGGAGGGTGACTTTTGGTTTGCGGGAAGATGGGTAAGTATCTCATTGTTTTGAGAAAATTAAAATGGTTTTGAAGAGAAGCGAAGAAGTAAAGAAGTGAAGGGAGCTATCTTGGGGAAGGATCTGGGAATGTGATGATTCTGGAGTATCATCATTCTGATAGAAGCAAATCGTGGGTGTTCTTTCCACCCCTTCTGCACAGCATTTACCATGGAAACAGAAGTTCAAGAGCGGAAATGAAAATCTGGGAAATACTCACGTCCACCAGTCCTTCTCTCCAATTGCTGTTCATATCTCCTACTCGCCTCCCGCACAGCTTCATACCCTGCCGTAAGCGCCACCACAGCCGCCAGCGACCAGATCAGAGACCAAGCGCCCGAGATCCTCCAGCTGGAGAAGACGATGCAGAGGTTCGAAGTGTCCCAGGTGAAGAGCATGTTCATGTTGCACATCATAGGCTCGTCGGGGGACCCGTGGCCCATGTGGCCGTGGTCCATGCCCGGCATGTTGCTGCCGCTACCGTGGTCCATGTGCGCGTGTGGATCCATTTTGGAGGTCGAGGTTGTTGTTTCTGGTTTTGTCTTGTGTATGGTTGGGAGTGTGAGAGGAGAGGCGAAGTGATGTGGGATATGTATGTATCAGCTGAGGTGGGTGAGATTGGTTTAGTCCAGTAATGAGAGTGCCTTGGACAATAAGTGCTCATGACCCTTGTCGATCCGGAGTCGAGACGAGATCACATGCTGGCGTGCGTGTCGCTGATGGAGTTTCTCCGAACACCGATGAGTTCCAGGGTCCAGCTTCGAGGCTCCACATTAAATTTTTGGAGAGTCAAAGCAGAGGCAGGACGATTGAGCTGGACTTGCAATCGACATCTTTGTGATTCTGACATACTGCCCAAGATGTCTTCCATGATCACATCCACAGCATGGGTGCCCCGCGGCCACGCGGCGGCTTTCCCAACGAAGTACAACATGGACGACGAAGAGTACGCGCGAATCGCGAAGCTGGCCAAGCTCGAGTTGGACGATGCGAAAGATGATTTGGAGAAGGCGAGGGAGTCGCTCAACAAAGTCAACATGGGCGAGGTGACAGAGGAGGAGGCGAAGAAAGAGATCGAGAAAGACGACAGCGACAGTGACGATGATGATGATATCGCTAAAGACGATGACCTGGCCGAGTACGACATGGAGCACTACGATGACGAACCAGATCTGCCAGATGCAGAGGAGGAGGAAGAGGGAAATAATGGCATTTTCAGCAACATCAAGGCGCTGGCATACCATGCGGATGGGGAGAAAGATCCTTATTTGACACTACCGGAGGGTGAAGCCTCAGACGATGAAGAGAGGGAGGAGCTGCAGATTCTGCCCACAGACAATATGGTGCTGGCGGCGAGGATAGAGGACGAGGTTGCGCATCTGGAGGTTTATGTGTACGAGGACGAAGCGGACAACCTCTATGTGCACCACGATGTCATGCTTCCTGCTGTGCCGCTTTGCGTGGAGTGGATTGGAATGAAAGTTGGACAACCAGATGCTGGAGAGGGCGGCAACTTCGCGGCTGTTGGCACAATGGATCCGGACATCGAGCTTTGGGATTTGGATATCGTGGATTGCATGTATCCGAATGCTGTGCTTGGGCAGGGCTCACAGCAGCAAGAGGAGGCACCGAAGAAGAAAAAGAAGAGGAGCAAGAAGGCCAACGAGAGCTACCACGTTGATGCTGTGCTATCACTGGCGGCAAACCGGAATCACAGAAACTTGCTTGCGAGTGCTTCGGCGGACAAGACGGTCAAGCTGTGGGATCTGAACACTTGCACGGCGGCACACTCGTACGAGCATCATACAGATAAAGTATGCGCGCTCGCATGGCACCCAACACAATCAGCGATCCTCTTGTCCGGCTCATATGATCGAACGATCGTAGCAGCAGACATGCGAGTGAAAGACGGCAAGGTTCCACGTTGGGGTGTCGAAAGCGACGTCGAACAGATCAAATGGGATCCTCACAACGAGAACAACTTCTACGTCAGCACGGAGTCTGGTGTGTTGCACTGCTTCGATGCCCGACAACAGCCCTCCACACCCGAAAAGAGCAAACCGCTTTGGCGCCTCCAAGCACACGAAAGCGAGCTCTCAACGTTCTCACTCAACCCCGCCGTTCCAGGCTTCATCGCCACAGGCTCAACAGACAAGACTGTCAAATTGTGGAACATCACAGAAGAATCCGGACCAAGTATGGTCACATCTCGAGACCTCGAAGTCGGCAAGGTCTTCTCTGCGAACTTTGCTCCAGACAAGGAGATTGCATTCAGATTAGCTGTGGCCGGAAGTAAAGGCGCGGTGCAGATCTGGGATACGAGTACGAACAAGGCCGTCCGAGAAGCTTTTGCTACGAGGGTCAAGATGCCTGAAGGAGAGGTTAAGGAGAGACTTGTGGGGATTGAGCGCGATGATGAAGTGGAGGAGGAAGAGGCGGAGGCCGAGGAGAATGGAGGTGAAGGTGGTTGGGAGTCGATGGATGAGGATTAGAGGGTCGCCGGAGAGACTGTCGCATGCCTCAGTCATTGTGCTAAGGAGTCATCGCTGCTGTGAGCTGCCGTCATGTCAGAGCCTTGAGAGAATCCGGTGGCGATCTTGCCAGAAACAAGCATCTATGGGCATATCGCACAATGTCGACCACACGGGATGGCGGACGGCATGAGAAACGTGAAGTTCGAGCAGAGCCTGGCAAAGCAGCCGCTGGGTGGGATCCTTGAAAGCTACGGAGGACAACATCAAACGCAAGTCGATGTTGATGTCTCGATGCAGCGTACCTTTGACGCAGGGGCGTACCATGTCGCAGATGTTGCTATCGAGATAAAGAGATATTGCTGCGGTCGAGGGTCGGTGGCCTAATCTGGCTTGTTCAATTCATCATTACAACTTCAGCGATAGGTTACTCCACATTCTCGATGGCATGGAATCACAGACAGAATAAGAGCATTATTCTTGCATACATGAAATGCAGGAAATTTGTGTTTGGTAGCAACATCGTCGACTATTCCTGAAATTCAGCTTGCATATATACTCCCGCAACGTCGAATCTTGACAGTCTCATGTTTTTGCATTTCGCACAAATTCATAACTGGGCCATCTCAACGATTCCAGCTAAACATAGGTCAGAGAAGACGATGCAACTGTTTGTAGTGCATGTCTACACTATTTAACACAATTGCAGTCACTTGCTTGAAGCCCCCCTGTGCAACCCTAGGGCTATTTCGCGAATTTCAACATATTTAGAGGGAGGTCTACCCGCGCTGGCCAATCGGCAGCCTTAAAATCAATACATCAAAACCCGCGTAAGGGAAGAGCGCGATTTGCTGGCACGCAGCGTCTTCACAAACATAGTCTTCTGAGGTACAAACATATTACGGGCAAGTATATGAGCTTTACCCAAAGAATCTGCAATGCGATGGATGAGGATATCCAGACGAGAGAGTACAAGACGCGTCGAGACAGATCGAGCGCGTCGACGCCCTTTTCTCCACGTTCCACTTTCTTCACTTCTCCGTCCTTATCATTTCAATGCCATCTGCTACATTCAGCTGCTGCCATTTTCTGCTACTCTATCGAACAGATGCAGCTTGGTGTTTTTCGCGAACATTTCTGAACACAAGCGCTGCATAACACACGGCACAGTCAACACTTGAGAAGGCCATGTTTTGGCACTCTACATGAAGTCGGAATAGCTTCACCTCTGTGATTCTAGTGATTAGAGGCTGAAGAATGTGGAGCAGCAATCAACCTGTCGTTCGTCCAGGGCCCAGTCTTTTGGGCCCGCGTCTTCACTGGCACATCACATGTGACTCAATCGGATATGCATGGACAGCATCCTCAATTGAAAGTTCGCGCGTGAGAAGATCGGATGCGTCGGTATTCCAGCCTGGAGCTTTGGTTGTCTTGGAGCTTCTTGCACGATATGTTGCTCGCAAGGGACCCTCCAACTGATACTGCGGCTCAGTGTGTATCCGAGCACACCAGGGCTGATCGCAAGACGCAAGGTAGGCCAGAAGGAGACGCTTGGCAGACGCCTCAGGCAGTAATACTAGCCCTCGAAATTCTATTGCCGGGACCGAGCTTCACATCTTGGACGGGCTGGACTCCTTGGCCGTCTTGCTCAAGACTCTTGAACAACGTGGCACGCGGGCAAGACCGACACTCTAGTGCAAAGAAAGGAAGTTCGATCTCCATGCAACAAGCCTTCCGGGATAGCGTCTGCTCGCCATGTGGTCTGCTCTCAGCCGCAAGTCTGACGGCGTTGAACTCTTGCCTGTTACTTGCTGTCACGCCTTTTTGACTTCCTTCGCGATTGTACGAGAGTTCAGCCATAATAGAATATCTTCGCGGCCCAGCAGCTCGTGGTCAGCCATGGAAAGTCTTCCATGGCATCTGCAGTCGGGCTGGCAGCGCGTGGCTAGCCTGTTGGAGAGCGCTGCATGAGACCATGAGTATGGCTGAGCGACCATGCCAGAAAGAACCAAGCTGGCGAAGAGGCGCTCTGTAGACTCTTTCAGAGCCCTCATACACTTGGCTATGTGGAGCTTCTAACAATTCGAGCCGCAACCACGAAGCTTTAGGTAGATTATGATTCCCGAGGGCTGGTTTCTGTTCCGCCCACATTCTCAATAATCGTACGTTGTACGCCGTGCTGGCACACTACACGATGCTATCGGCCGCGGTGTGGATGTTCTGCCTGTCAGCATTGGCACATGGCTCACAACACACATCCGCAGATATCGTTAGGACGAACTTGGATACGCCGCTTCCCGAACAAGGCCATCCAATCCTAATCCCGGCAATACATCCGCATCTCAACAAACGAGACTTGAACCACCTTCAGCCTTCCAATGGAACCTCGATATTCTTCACAGAAGATGTACCGGTGTGGCGACGGGAGAAAGTGATCGCAGCTACCATCACGGCGCAGACACACTCGTTGGCAGTACCTCTGGATCATTCCGAGTGGATCAAGTCGGTGGTCTGTCGCCATGACTCTATAACGATTCAATTCACACATCGGGACGCTCTTGACCATGTTCGGGAACGATGGACAGCTGGAGAAATCACCTTCATCTCCGCCGCAGTAAGTTGCAGCACTGCCAATTCTGGACAGCTCGGATTCTTTCGCGCTTCTGCGCTAGACTTCGATCCTGGGAGAGTCATTGTGCATGCTACAGGCCGACTTAGCGAGTTCAAGGACGCAGTCAGTGACTTTGATATCTCCTGGGGTACATTCGACACCGGCAGCACAGATCAGGCGCCCTTGCAGCGTCGCCAATATGGTTATCAAGCTCCTCCAACAATACAGCCAGGCAAGTTCCTGCCTTCGTGTGATGCCGTCCGCATCGAGAACGCACCACGCACGCGCATTTGTCATGTCCGAGGCTCATTGAGGAGGACATCTCCGCTAAAACGAGCATATTCCTCACGAACGTTGACGAAGTAACAATGCGCACGAGACTGTCTGTCGAATAGCAAATGCGCATCATTCTCGTACTCGCACGCACGCAAGCTGTGTTCTCTCTACAAGGATGGACTGCAAAAGCAAGGCTTCACCCCAGCCAAGAAGACTTCCCGGTCCACGACCTTTTACTACCAACGTAACTGCTGGGGCTGCCAGGAACAGCGCTCGGGAGTCACCACCACCACTTCCTCGACGAGAAAAAGCACGGCAACATCATCGTCTACAAAATCGTTGGGTTCATCTTCTACGACATCGACATCGAGGCAGACGACTACTTCTGGCAGCAGCAGGGCATCTATAACTAGCAGTCGGACAACGACGTCGAAGACATCATCTTCGTCCACTGCTTCCAGTACCACTACGAAATCTTCGTCAACTGCTTCTGGGAGCAGCACGACATCATCCTCGTCTTCTACTACTACTACTACTACCAGTGGCACCTCCAGATCTAGCAGTACGACATCCTCGTCTACTAGTACTACCAGTAGCACCTCCAGATCTAGCAGCACTTCAAGCACAACGACGTCAGATTCGGCAGCATCTGTTGAGACTGCGACTTCTGCTGGTCCGGACGGCAAACCAGTATCTTTCACAGTCTTTCGCGGATCGTTCGTGGTCGGCACCGTCCTTGAGACTTTCAATATCCCACGCAAGTCAAGGGTACGGGCAGTAGTATCCGACAGCGCCGCTGAGTTGGCTTGTCTCGCAGCTTGTGCCCTGAAGGCGACATGCCAAGCATGGGAACTGAGGACCAGTGATCAAGGTGCACAGTCATGCACCCTGAAGACTGACATAGGAGAGACTAAGGATGAGAGCGGTTGTGTGCTTGGTCTTCGAGTTTCACAATTGATAATCTCGACTAGCACGAGTCACAGCACGACATCGAGCTCGTTCAGCTCCCTCTCCATAACGACGACTACCACGTCTACAGTGTTCTCGAGCAGCACCAGCGATACCTCACATGGAACCTCATCGACCACTTCAACCACTTCGCAGACGCAGATGACGACGACTCTTTCCACTACCTCGCCATCTCCGCCTCGACCTTCGGTCAGTTGCTCCACCGCGGTCAATCTGTTTGATAACCCCAGCTTCGAGCGTACGCCAGCTAGCGGTAGTGTGACGGAATGGACAATTACACCTGGCAGTATCGAGAAGGGCAGTGGCGTGTACGTTCCAGCAGATGGAGAGCATTTCGTGTGAGTGACCATGAGAAACCTCGCGCTGACTATTATGCTGAACTGACTTGCAATAGACACGCATCATTCCCGTGGGATGTGAATTCTAATTTCGACTACCTCAGAATGCTGATCTTCACCAATGACGATCTAGTGGGCCAGAAGGAATTTGTCCTCGGCTTCAGCTATGCTATTGGTGAACGTCAAGGGTTTGGATCCGGCAACTGCCAAATGAGAGCCGACTTTCCCCTGGATTCTACACCTGCTCCGATCATAGATCTTGGCCCAGGTACTGCTGGAAAATGGGTTCGAGTGGAAAGAGTTGTGAAGACGGACAGAATCCTCTCGGCATTTAAAGGCGCTGGCCTCCTCGTACGTCTGCGATGGCTGCGCAAATCTGTTCGAACTGCACTGATTTCTATGTCTAGGACTTCCAGGTTAATTGTACGCAACCAGGTCTGACCAAGGTTGACTTATTGCTGGATGATTTCTCGCTCACGCAAGGACCCAAGGAGACCTGTGTAACTGTAACACCAGCAGTCGGCACACCGACTTCCACGCAACCCGCCTGCCCCGAGCCAAGCGTCAATATACTACAGAATCCTGGTTTTGAACAGCCAATCGCCTCGATGGGACGATATCAATGGTTGGGAAATGGCTTCGCGCGTAGAGAAAGCGACTCGATGTATTCCGCTCAGGACGGAACAGCATTCTTGTAAGTCATTATCATACTCTCACCTGGATTCGTCAACATGAGCTACGTCAATCAGCGCTGATGGAAATGCGTAGCTACAAGGACCCTACAATACTCATCTATCAAAACCCAGGACTGGTGCTTTTCGGCACGCATCCTGATAGAGAGTACCGTCTCAGATTTTACTGGGCATTCGGACAACATCAGACCTGGGCGGCTAAAGGGTGCCTCCTCAGAGTGTACTTCAACACGAACGGTCTGGAGCTTACGCAGGCCGGTACGACAATAACCTTCACGACGCCCCAACAGGCAGGACATTGGAATCTGTGGGAGGCAACTGTGCAGAGGGTGCCAGGCTTCGAGAGAGCTCGCCTAGTGAGTGGACTTCAACCACGTATCTTTGTGCAGAAAGTCTGCTGACCAGTGACCTTCTTCGGCAGGAAATTGACTTCCAATGCAGCAAAGGTCTCGATCAAGCCGAGTCCGTGGACTTCATGCTGGACAACTTTTCTCTCATGGACCTCAACGAGTGCCGCCCTCCGGATCGCACTGCGCCTCAGGCGCCGTCCAATACTAACACACGAGCGAGCAATGATCCAACTGCAGCGTGTGCGCGAAAACCTTCAACGTTCCCGTTGAATGCGAATGGCGGAGAAGGTGCAGGTGACGTGTACGCCACCACCTACGACTTCTCGCAAACCGTGCTCAACAGCCCTTTCATTCCATGCGGGCCGACCTTCGACAACGAGCTTGACATGGCATACGGCTTTCTCAAGTATGAGCCCGGCGTAGCGGGCAACGTGACCGGCTTGCAGGAGAGACTGGGTATCTTTGGCTTCGAAGAGGACTTCTCAATATCGCAAGTCATCGATGGCATTGCCGGCCTGATGAGTCTTACGAAAGCCACTAAGGCACTGGCCGGTTTCTTTGCGGATTTGCAACGGCTTGTCAACGAAGCGGTTGAAACGATAAAAATGGTGGTCGATACCTTCACGACCATCAGACCCTCCATTGGATTCACGATACCATTCGACATGAACCCCTTCAAGATCGATTCCTCTTTTGGAGAAGGCAATAGCATTCCTCTGTATGCGTTTGAGGTCAAGGAAGAAGAGGTGGGCGCGGCGGCATTCTCTGAGTCGAGCTCCAAGGCAAAGACTATTGCCGAAAAGTACGCTATCCAGGACCCGAAGCCACGATTAAATGTCTGGTGCGTGGATTGTGGCGTGACTGGCTCGTTGAATGTCGCAGGGATGGCGAGTATCTCTCTGCTCAAAGGTCCCACCTCTCTGGCAGTTGAAATGGATGGTAGTATCGGTGTGGGTGTCCACCTTGGCATCGAAGCCATGGTCGAAAAGGAGTTCGAATTTCTCAAGAAACAGCTCTACTCTGCAGGGCTACCGGGTCTTTCGATTCCTGGTATTATCACGCTCGGACCGATGATCACCTTAAGCGTCGATGGCAAAGCTGGTGTGAAAGCCCTGGGTAGGGTCCTTGCGGGTGCGAAACTGGAATTTCCAGAAATGAGGGCAGTGTTGGACGTCATCGACACGAGTAGAACTGGACTTTCAGGCTTCAAGCCCACCGTAACCACGACGTTTGAAGCAGTGGGCGAGCTCGAACTCTCGGCATCAGTCGGCCTTCCCATTAGTGTCGGCATTGGTATCGACGTGCTCAACGGCCTGTGGAGCCAGGGTATTGCGGTGGTTTCCAGACCGAATCTCGGCGCCAAAGCTCACTGGAACACGCCGATGGCACAAGATGAGGACAAGTGTGATGGTATCGATTGGGAACTCGGTCTTGGCGTCGAGTTCGAGCTTAGCGTTTTCGAGAAGTCGTATGCCCTTGGAGAGTTTGAGGGCCCCAAGCTTGCGGAAGGATGTCTTGGAAATGAGATTCCAGAGGAAGGAGAACCGACACCGATCGAGCCCGCCGATCCTGAAGAGAGCTCGACTCGATCCGTCGAGCCTGTCGAGAGCCCGATCTATGAGCTGCCACCAGTGCCGACGCTCCTCCAGGGTCAACCCATAGAGGACTCTACGCCTTTGCGGGCAGGCCAAGTTCGCATCTCGGATGTGACCAACTCAGCATACCTTGTAGCTGGCGACGATGGCAGCATCTACCTCGGTCCCGCTTCGAATCCCGATGCAGTGTTCGACATGTCCTCAAATGTGACTTATGGAGCCAAAGGAAGGTTCCTGGCGTGTAAGTCACGACTCTATTGCGTGGTATGTTTCTCACGATAGCTGACATTGACAACAGGGCATCCCGATAGCATGGCTGCCTACGGAGTTTCTCGATTACGCCTTGTGGATGTTGAAAGTGGCACACGAGGCCAGAATTTCGCCATGATTGTTCCTGGTGAGCGGAACCTTTACACGATCAGGGGAACTAGGTGGGGTCCCACGAGGGCCGACCTGACCTACGGCCTGGTGTGGTGTAATTCCCCTGCGTATACTGCAGCCAAGGTCTTCCTGGTGCGAACGCATGAGGCTGGCACAGCAATGTTGAAATCACCCGATGTGCAATGGCTGGTCACTGGCGCTGAGGTCACGCAGTGTGCGCCGTTGATTCTGACGCATCCTGGTTTCACACCGTTGATGACCTAAATGTCGTTGATGATTTATGTAGATACAATGGAACTTGATCCATGTTATTAAAGTCGAAGCGCATTGACATTCTAGGCCCTTCGAAACCCTGAGGTCTAGCGATTCTGCAGCGAACTACTGCGGTGCGTCTTCGTATATCATTCAACTCTATAGACGCGCAGGCCTCACAGATCTCGATGTGACTGCCTCTCTGCTTCTCTTTTTTTTTTATTTTTACTTTCCTACCATCGCCTTTTGCAACCTCTCCTGCTGCTATTCTCTACTGCTCTATCTAACGAGCGCAGCTTGGAAGTTGTCGTAAACTTTATTGAACACAAGCGCTGTATCTATGATGAGGCAAAGTCAGCGTTTAAGCAGCCTACGTTTTTGGCATTCTGTATCAAGTCGGGATGTCTGTATTTCAACGTTCCTAACTGGTTCAATGCTGGAGAATACGAGGCGACGGTCATCCTGTTATTCGTCAACGTCTTGTGAGGCTGCTTGCGCTAGGCATGCCTCTGGATGTATGCATGAATTACATGCAAGCGGTCGGGCGCAAGGCTATGTGGAAAATTTGTCATACCAAGCAGGGGCCAAAGCAGGAGCCCAGATATTCGGAGCCGAAGAGTCGCGTCGTACAACCAAGCCTATGGCACACTTCATTCCACTACAGCATGCAGGAGTGCACAGAGTTGTGAGTCGAGTATCGAGGTTCGAACACTCATGTTCGTGGCATGCGGATCCAAGCAATTGAAGCCTGTACGCAGAGACTGTACTGCTGATGAGATGGATCTCCCTTTGCAGCATCATGACCTATCCTCTGGTTCTGAGTGATGTTGCGTCGAACCCAACCGAATCATGAACTACGAAGCCACACTGGCCACTGCTCAGTCAGATGATGGAGTATTGTTGTGTTTGCAGAACGCCAGACGAGAATCGCTCGTCTCAATTCAGAGAACGTGGCGCACTTGGCCTTCTTGCCAACACTATGTTTAGCGCAGTAAGGCTACCGCCTTCTAGCATAGGATATTGAAAGGACGCTTCAAAGTGTATAAGAAGCGCTCTCAGTGCCCGTGAAGAGACATAATCAGCACCACAATCGCTTCTGTCTCTTGCAACACATCTTCTCAATCCAATTCATCCAACACCATGCATCTCCACTCAGTCTTGGCCATCGTGCCTCTGTTCTGTGCAATGGCTTTGGGCGCAGCCATCGCCAGCGACAACACTCATGAGAACTCGGCCCTCGTCGAGAGAGCTACCAAGCCGCCGATAAGCGTTCATGCGCCCTACAGTGCCGAATCCACGCTGCAAAGCTAATCTCTGCCAGACCCATGGGAACTGTGGCGGTAGATGAGGCAACTCACGTCGGATGCTAGTCAGTACCGAATTGCAGTACTGGTCGCAATACACAAGCGGCGTCCCCATCTGTGCAGACGCCGGAAAGTGTGAACGTCAATGGTGCAGAAATGGTGTTCGTTTGGGATATTGCAATGACGTGAGTCACCATTCCATTGGATGGGGCCTCCATATCTGGCAATGAGCTGCTCACTGACTCGTTGGCATCTGCAGAATAACTTTCGCAAGTGCGTCAACAAAGAAGATATTGTGACCAGGTTCCAGCATACGCAGGCTAATTGCCCGAATTCTGGCGGCAATGGGCAGAGCTTCTATCCTGACAACACGAATGTTATCATTCAAAACTGTTGATGGGCATTCTGAGGGAACTTCAGTGCATGAGATTGCTCGGGAGATTGTCAGTCCTTACCGTTGCTATGTGCTTTGTGCTTTTGGAAAAACGTCGAGAGCTATGTCGAGGAGATACTGCGAGTCTGGTGATAGGCTGAAACGTATACGAAACTTGCAGCTCTGAATTGTATCTTTCTGGTGCCGCGTCTTGACTGGCTGATCAGAGTCGACGTAACGGCGGTGGCGTATGGATGGCATCTCGGAATATGCGCTCACGTATGAGAAACTCCAGTACACCAGTACTATAGCTTAGGATGCTGGGCCTGGTAGCTCTTGCACGATGTGTTGCTCGTCAAAAACAAATATCCCACAATTGAAGGTGCAGTCCGACATGTATCAGAGAAGCCGACAGCTGCCGAGACTGTGAGGCTGCCTTTCAATATGGGCATTTCAGGAAAAATACAACGATGACTACTATAGCATGCTGATGTATCTACGAGTATGAGCAAGATGGATGTCTGTGGAAAACGGAAGCGGAGGACGCGTTGAGACGTGAAGTCAGGCCTTGGCAGGCAGCAGGCATCACGAATCTCGACGCGACTTTCCCCTCCATCAACCTCGCATCACCATCCTTTGTGCAAACCATCTCGTCCGCTCAGCTGCTGCCATTCTCTGTTGCTCTATTGAACAGATGCAGCTTGTCCTCACCTGTCCACACGTACTTGTTCGACAGCGTACCGATCTTCTCCACCCACACCGAAAATGTATCGCCATCCTGGATGAAGCCCGGCGGGTTCATGAACAAGCCTACGCCGCCTGGAGTACCCGTCAGGACCACCGTACCCTTCTCTAAAGTCGTGCCGCGCGACAGGAACGCGATGATCTGTGGTATCCCGAAGCACAAGTCCGATGTGTTGCCTTGCTGTCTCAACTCGCCATTGAGATAGGTCTTCAGCCCAAGGTTATCCGCGGCGCCCAAAACGTGAGGTGCAACCAGCACAGGACCCAGTGGTGCAAACTTGTCGACAGACTTGCCGTAATTCCACTGCGGTACTTTGCCTGCGAGCTCCGGATCACGCTGCCAGTCTCGCGCGCTGACGTCGTTGACAGCTGTGTAGCCTCCTACATAATCCAGCGCGTCTTTCTCGGAAATGTCTTTGCCTGTCTTACCGACAACGAAGGCTAGTTCGCCTTCGTAGTCTAGCTTCCTAGACACCCATCTAGGAATCGGGATGTCTTCGTCGTGGTCGGCTACGGAGTGTGGTGGCTTGGTGAATGTTGTAGGGTAAGGCGGTAAGGTTCTGCTTGCTTCTAGGACTACAGAAACACAGTGACAGGTCAGCGGAAGACGCTCAGTAGTTATGGCAAGTGCTCAGGTCAGGGAACACTGACTGTGCGACTTGTAGTTCAACCCAATGCACCTGAAGCCTGGCGTGTTTTGCACTTCTATGGGCCCCAGCAGCTTCTTTACAGTATCGGTCCTGTCCGTACGTGTCAAAGTGATCGGCTCACTGCCCTCCAAGACAGTCACTCTGAGCTTTCCTTCGCGAGCTATTTCGGTAATCCGATCAACATCGTTGGCCTCGATGATTGCATCGCCATAATGGATTTGACCATCTTCGGCGGAGACATATCGAACAAGTCGATCCCACGAAACTTTGACAGGGGCCATTTCTGCTGCAACAAGGATAGAGGAATTTGATGGTGCTGAGGAGCTTCGATCTGAGATGGTGTGTTTGTGATACTGTTGACGTGCTACAACTGATGCTCTATAGTACGTTGCTTTCGCTGCTCTGGAGCTATGATCGGGAAACATCGTCGAAGGTGTGACGCAGAATGTGCGGAACGGCCATACTGTGTCGGAAAAGGACCCCTGCTCGGAAAGCTCGCTCGGAACGCCGGCACTTTCACGCAGCATGGCAGTCGCATGAGTGCATCGAATGACGATCTGCTTGTACAACGCAGTTGCGCCCGCATCTGGAGGCGTCACAAGCTGCTATATACTCTATGCCGGCGATTGATTGTCGTTGGCGATATCAACAAAATCAACACCCTGCTTCGTAACCGGCTAACCATTTTCGGCCTAGCTCACAAGTCCAGCCAGATATCACAAGATGCCTTTGCCTGCCGACGACAAGCGAGTTCGAATCTTGAAGACTGCTTTCGTGAGCTATAGTCACGCAGATTTGGCCAAAGCTCGTCAATTTCTCCTCGACTTCGGCCTCAAGGTCGAGAAAGAGGAACCCGGCAAGATCATCTTCTTTCGTGGATACGGCTCTGAACCCATATGCTACGTAGCCCGTCAATCAGAGAATGGACAATCATCGTTCGACGGCGGCGCCTTTGAAGTAGAGTCTCATGAAGAATTAGAGAAAGCGATCAAGCAAATCCCAGGCGCCACAGAAATCTATCAGCTCGATGGCTATCCTGGCGGTGGCGAAGCTGTCACTTTGACCGACCCGGCAGGCTACAAATGTCATCTGGTCTATGGGCAACAACCTCGGATACCCGATCCACCTCCAAGAGAAAAGCTTGTCCTCAACTTCGAAAACGAGAAACCTCGTCTCGGTAGATTTCATCGCGTTCCGCCTGGCCCGGCACCTGTCTATCGCTGGAGTCACGTAGGAGTTGCATACCCCATCGGCACTTTCCAGGAGATGTTCGACTGGTACACGAAGAATTTATCATTCGCGCCTTCGGATATCCTTACACGGGATGGAAAGCCTTCGACTTGCTTCTTGCACATTGATCGTGGCGAGGAGTTCACTGATCATCATGCCTTTTTCATCAAGAGTGCGAAACCCCACGCGAAGCCTGATGTTGCGCACGCGGCGTTCGAAGTACATGATTTGGATGTGCAGCAGTTAGGTCATCAGCATTTGGAGAATCAAGGATATAAGCTATGTTGGGGCGTTGGGAGGGTAAGTCACAGTCTTGTGAACGTTTTGCCTCATGCTGATCGATGGTGCTCAGCATCTGCTCGGAAGTCAGATATTTGACTACTGGTTTGATCCTAGTCAATTCGTCGTGGTGAGTTTTTCTTCCATCTCCGAACAACACCCTTATCATGACAGCCAATGCTGAGACTCATCTTCCTAGGAACACTATGCGGACGGAGACATGGTAAACAAAGATACCCCTGTTGGCAGTATTCCTGCGGGACCGGAAGCTTTGTCTGTCTGGGGCCCAGCTGTTCCAGCCGTGTTCTAGATAGTCGGACTTGTGCAGCTTTGGTAATGCATCACATTATGTTCACCTGCTCTCTTTCATCTCAAATTAGATAGTTGAGTCTGGTTTACAGGGTAGACGGCCTTGACTCTATCTCATCTCAAGCTCGGCGTGCTAGGATGAAGGGAGGCATGGAGAGTTGGAGTTCAACGTTCAAAGTGCTAATTTGTCAAAGTGTGAAAGTGCTATTTTGTGATTTTGTGATTTTGTGATTTTGTGATTTTGTGATTTTGTGATTTTGTTAAAGTGTGAAAGTGTGAAAGGCTGGAAGTGTGAAAGTGTAAAGCCGCTGCGTAAGTCTCTGAAGCGTGGTCATTACATGCCACGCATTGAAATGCCTCTTGATTCTCTTTCCCTGCCGGAAGGTTCTGCCGCACTCTTAGAAGATGTCCTCAATGGAAGCTAAGGTCTCGATCAAGGTGTGCAACTTGACCGAAGTGCTTCACCAAAGCTGAATATACTAGGATGAAGTACGAACAATGGATCTGAGTCAAGAGTCTATAACCAAAAGCTGATGCTGATTGAGACGCTCTTCTATGCTTCACTGCGCTATCCATTGTGGTGGCTTCTCATTCGCCTCCGCAATATCCAAAGCAACAAACACCCGTCCAATCATATTGTACGCCCCAATCAGCGTTGTCAATTCCACAATTTCCTTCTCAGTGAAACCTGCTTTCCCTAACTGTGCAAACACATCATTAGGAACTGCAACAGCTCTCGACATATGATCAGCGTAATTCAACGCAGCCCATTGCCGTGCGTTCAAAGGACCTTGAGAAATCAAATGTACTGCTTTGACAATCTCAAGACCGCTTTCGCCGGGAAAAGCTGCAGAAGCGAGGAGTTTGGGAACGTGGCCGTTCCATTCGTGCCAGGCGCCGAGGACGAGACATGTGCGGCAGATTGCAATTTCGAGGATGTCGTCTGTGAGTGAAGTTTTGGTTCGGACTGCCGCGAAGAGGGCGTTGCAGCCTGTTCGTGGACAGTCGTTGTTAGCGTTGCACAGAGAATGAGAAGAACATCAGAAAGAATGTTGTATTGGACCAGATCTTACCATCTGCGACCTTGGGAGCGTGTAATAGAGTCAGATCCAACGGTATCAGACCCTTGGCTCCCCGACGGGCTTTGATGCGTTCTACTATTGCTTCATCGTCGGCTTCCAGACCCTTGGGAGGATTAGAGACGTAGTTGAGTCGCATGTTGTACTTCTGTTTGCTTAGTATTGGGGACTCGGAGTTTCGAGCTGCTGTGTAGAATTGTGCTCCAAAGTTCCATCGCGTCTCCCAATAGCCATAGCACATCCTGAGGGTGTGGCACATGAATGCCAAGCTTTTCGGAAATCTGGGGATGTCTCATTCCGAGAAGTGTTTCGGAAGCATGTCAGGAGTCCATGCAAGCTCGATCACTAGCTTCCATGTCACCGGGGCTGCTGTAGTAAGCCGACAGGTCAGCAGAAAGGTCTGATGGCATTGCGAGCGGAATGAGAGCTGGTCTCCAGAGCTGTAGAACGCCGCAGCTTCGCGAAAGCTGATGTAGAGGTGAATCTTCCTTCGTGATTTGTCGTTGAGTAGCATCTTTGCTGTACCGTTGTCTGATAGTTTCCACTGGTCCCAATTCACTCATTCGTCAAAGTTACAAGATGGGCGATTATGCTCCTCGGGATCAGCTGCCTGGGGCGAAGCAGAATGGTACACACGATGTCGATGTCATGATAATTGGGGCCGGGCCTCGGGAGCAACAACAGCACTATTGCTGAGCAAGCTCGGCATCTCGTCGCTGGTGGTGTCTCGTCACTCAGGCACGTCCCCCACGCCTCGTGCACATCTCTTCAATCAGAGAGCGATGGAAGTGATGCGAGACGCGGGAATCGAAGCAGATCTGCTGAAAGCAGCGACTCCCCGACAGTATCTACAGCATACGTCTTGGACGCATTCTTTGAATGGTGAAGAGTACGCTCGTCTGTACTTCCAGGGTGCAGGCTGGAGTAGGAAAGGTGATTATGAAAGAGCAAGCCCTTGCGAGATTGTCGATCTGCCACAGATGAGATTTGAACCAATCTTGATTGAGAAGGTCAAAGAGGCAGGTGTGGAGGTCTTGTGGAGGATGGAGTTTGTAAGCCAGACCGAAATGGATGGCGGTCGTCTGGTCGAAACTGTGTTGCGTGAGCGGGATACCAATTTGGAGCGGCGCGTTCGGTCCAAGTATCTCGTCGGCGCAGATGGAGCACGGAGCGTTGTACTGCAAAGCCTTGGGATTCCTGTTGACGGGAAACAGTTGAACTCAGTGTTCAACGTTCACATCAAAGCAGATCTGAGCCGTTTCATACAAGACAGACCCGGAGTTCTCAACTGGGTCTTGAATCCAGACGCACCTCAATGGTCAGCAGTGGGCAATTTCCGGATGGTGAGGCCATGGACTGAATTTGCAGTATCGATGCATCCAGCCGTCAAGGAAGGGGGTGTTGCGTTCGAGCCAACGCACGACGACATCCGCGCTCGACTGTACCAAATGATTGGAGCAGACAGAGATGTGGTTGGCGATATCGAAATCCTGTCGGTATCCAGATGGCACGTCAACAATCAGGTCGCTCGTGAGTACCAGAAAGGTCGAGTGATCTGCATCGGCGATGCCGTACATCGACATCCTCCCATCAATGGACTCGGTAGCAATACATGCATCAGTGACGCAATGAACATTTCCTGGAAGCTGGCGTATGCCATCAAGGGGGTCGCGCATCCGAGGATCCTGGATACTATCACGTTAGAACGGAAACCTGTCGGCGATAGCGTAGTACGAAGAGCCAACGAAGGCATGGAAGAGCAACGCCGACTATGGAAAGTCATCGGACTGGATAAAGAAGAGCGAATCAAGAAGCTTGAGCTCATGAGTTCTGTCTCATTAGCTGGTAGCAAGCTAAGAGAAGAATGGTGGAGCGCCATAAAGACGAACGATCGCGAGGGAAACGCCCTGGGTATTCAGATGAACCAGCAGTACTGCGCATCGCCCTTGTCAGTGACAGAGTCTGACGACACCGAAAAACCAGATGTTGTAGAAGTCGATCTGGAGATGGACCTCGTTGTCTCCACCTTTCCCGGCTACCATCTTCCACACGTCTGGGTGGTTCCAATTGGGCAGTCTCAAAGGATATCAACCTTGGATATCTGCGGGCGCGGGCGCTTTACTCTACTCACCGGGCTAGGAGGCCATTTGTGGAAACAACATGCCGATACGATCAATGCCAGGCGGCCAGAACTCGACTTGCGGGTCGCGTCAATAGGCTGGCGCCAAGAATACCATGATGCATACGATGACTGGCGGAATATCAGAGAAGTCGATGATGATGGTGCAGTGCTTGTTCGTCCAGATCATTTTGTCTGCTGGAGATGTAGATCTGTAGCGTCCGTGGGTCCAGGAAGACTTGCGGAAGTGCTGGAGCAGCTATTGCCGGCGCCATCGGGCGCGTAGATATCCTTAAATCCCATAGCCTCTGTGACCTGTGTATCAGTGATTGGTGGGTCATATTGAAGACGTGATGTTTCGTGTTGCACAACGCGTGAAGTTCGCACTTCTCGGCTTCCAAAGCCCCCGATGCCGTACAAAGGCTTGGCAAACAGTTCCGAGAAGGTCCAGGTTCTCCGCAGCGGGACCAACCCTATGCACTCCACGTCTCCTAGAACATGAAATCTCACCTGGAGTCGTTTCCCTTGGGCTGGCCCAGCGCCACCGGCGGAAGTGCTACAAAGATCGGACTCCTGCTGTGCTGACGGCAGCCTACGGCTCGGAGATATGTGCCGACCACCATCATGATGGGTCTGCGGTATTCTGGACAGTAATCCTGCTTAGTTGCCCTAACATCCACGAACCGCATTCACTTGCCCATGGCAAACGGAATGGAAGGCCGGGAAGGTCGCCCTGGACCGCAAAAGCGCTCGAAAAGAACGCCATATGCTGCCAAAGCATGGTAATTTCGTTTGCCAAAGTTTGATCTCTATCAGTCGCTGACCAGTAGTGGTAGTTACCAGTGTCAGCAACGCAAGATCAAAGTATGTGCAAAGACATATGCACCTAGCCCAAGGCACTGCTGACCTGCGCAGTGTGAAGGCGGTCTGCCGTGTAGAAACTGTTCAATTAAAGGCCGAGAATGCTTTCTGGTTGAAGAACCGCCAGCTCCGGCTCGCAGAGCCTCCAGCCCTCGACGAGATGAGCTTCCAGGGCATGCGCGGACCAAGCACCGGAGCTCCCATCATTCGTCCTCGACGAATGCCAACGCTTCACACATCACGACCACCGAAGTATATCAACGGCTGCTCAATGTTGAGCAACGACTCAATGCGTCTCTGTCTCAGAGCGCCTGGGCCTCTTCAAGCAACGGAGATCTATATTCTGCGGCTGTCATCGCGGATCATGCATCACCGGAGACATGTCATGACCATGCAAGAGAACGACAGACGTTTGTAGGAGAAGCTTCGGTTCAGAACGAAGACGACGAGATAACGGAGTCGCCTACGAATAGTCCGATGGCTAATCGCAGGCCGTTGACGCCAACAATCCGATCTTACGATGATCGTAGCAGCAGAGGGTCCACAACCTGGCTCACAGATGTACTCTCCTCATTTGACGTTCGCCCGGACTCACTAGACTGCAAAGGTCTTCTCAACGTCTTCTTCGACGAAGTGGCTATGATATATCCTTTCATTCACCGCCCATGTGTCTGGAATACCTTCGAATACCTTTGGAGTCGCTCCTTGCAAGTCACTTTGGAGGATTTGGAGGCTCATGGCGAGAGCAAGCTTACTGTTGCCCTATTGTTTATGTGCATCGCCTTAGGGCGCTGCACAACTTCGCCTCGGACACCCAGTGCAGAAGCTGCGCATTCAGCGGGCTGGAGTATCTACAATGTCGCAGTAGAGCTCATGCGTCCCTACCTTGATGTCACATCGGACTCGCCACCGTCTCTACACAGTCTTCAGGCACTGACGATGATGGTAAATACCTCAGTGGTACAAGTCGCGCTGTGTCAAGTCTAACCTTGAAGCAGGTCATTTACTTATTCCGACTCGATGCTTGCGAAAGGGCGGAGCGCACACTTGCCCACGTCATCTCGAGCGCTCATATACTGGGCATATACCGCACAGATTTCTATGTGAACATGAGTGCTTTCGACGAAGAAATGTTTCGCAGGCTGTGGTGGTGTATCTACCTGCAAGATCGCAGGATGTCTCTCGAGAGCAGCCGTCCGTTCCTCATCCAGGATTCTAACATCGAGATTGAGCTTCCCTTAGATGTCAGCGATGCTTGGCTCGAGGCCTATCGCCGGACTAGTACGAGCATCGCATCGTTGCATGATGAAATCGAGAAAGAGAAGAGTCTCGAGAAAGTCACGATCTTGCCGTATCTCGAGGCGCATGTATCCCAATCTCGAATCGCAGCTGATGTCTGGAGGGCGGTTTACAATAGCAAGCAGGCCTCTTTTGGCAGTTCCAGCATGGTGTCCGAGTACCTGGACACTGCGCTCGACAGCTGGCGGCAAGAAATGCCTACGAGAATGCAGTACCAAGAATCGCGTGGCTTCGAAGAGCAATTTTCCGACGTTCCGTGGTGGCAGGCGAAGCAATCGATGTTGCTCTACGTGGTAAGCATGTCGACTTCTTGTATGCAAAATAGGATCTGACCCAGCTTTTTACAGCGATATTGCCTCTTGAAAGCGATTATTCGTAGAACGCCAAAACTCCCAAGAGATGGCGCGACGAATAGAGAGCAATTACCTGTGGATATGCAGTGCGCACAGCTCGCTGCAGCTGTGGTTCGAGTGTACGAGAAGATACCGCAGAACCGTGCCAGGCAATCGTTCGCGTTCATACACCCCATGACGAGTGCGACTATGATCCTGCACAGCTTGGTCTCTCTACACCCTGGGCTTCGTGAGTCCTATGGAGACGTTCTGCGCACGGGTATCGATGCCCTTGTGGGTTACTGCCAGAGCACATGGGTCAGTGGCAAAATGATCAGAACCACGTTCAGGTTGAGTGCATTAGTACAAAGGACTCTTGGAGTGACTACCGAGCGTGGTGGCCGTGAGAGAGACAAACAAGGGCAGGGCCAATTCGTTGGACAACAAAGTCAGAATATACCCTCCGGTCCAGCAAGCCAGCGACAATCAAGCTCTTTCGTAGAGGCTCAAAGTGCAAGACCACAAACAGCGCCCAATAGAGGACTTTTATCACCGCCAGTGAGTACAGCGTCCGCGGCGCAACGGAATGACCTTGCCTATTCTGGAACGAACGCGGAACACATCACAGATCTCTCGAGGAACCCGCTACATGATTCAGATGAGAACGCGATGCTATCGCTCTCGCAGTCAGACTTCTCATCGCTGGAATTGCCCGACTGGGCCACACTTGACTTCGACTTTGAGCATGTGGGCAACAGGCACGCTGCTAATGGCGATTCGCAGTACTCTAGTGGAGACCTGTTTGGTTTCGAAGGCTGGGCTACTATGTAAACTGTCGAGCAGTACTCCGGCGCTCTCGGTTAGACAGACGAGTATCAGTACGGCTGCATGAAATTGTCCAATGCGTGCGATCCTCAATACGCCCAGCCATCGTGCACTAATTAACGCTGGTCGAATGCATTGTATCAATCATTTTGTGGGAATACTAACGTAACATCAGATCCACATACAGTACTGCGCAATGCTTCCGGAGTCGGGTTGATGTAGCCGATCTGGCGGGCTGAGCTACCGGTGCTGATATGCGCGTTCCGAAGTTCCATTCCGAAGCATTATTGCTACTGGCACAACGGACCAGAGCGAAGCCGTTTGAGTTCCGCATTGACGTGCTGGGGCCTCTAGCCCTTCAGCCACTGCGAGACTAGGTCTATCAGAGGCGATACTCCACTGATAGCTGAAGCGAACTACCATCGTCGACCCATCGAGCCCAGATCCCAGCACTCCAGTCACAACATCACATCATGCCATTTACACAACCCCGAGTTGCCTTTGTCACAGGCTGCAGTGGCATCAGCGGCAATGCCATCGTCGAATATCTGATCAGACAACCAAAGTCAGAATGGGCTCGTATCGTTGTAACCTCCAGAAGCCCCCCTCGAAACTACTGGCAAGATCCGCGGGTCGAATTCGTCGCTCTCGATTTCCTGGAGCCAGTCGAAACGACGATTCAAAAGATGTTCTCTTACTGCCGAGACGTCACTCACGCATTCTTCACCTCTTACGTCCATACCGATGATTTCACCAGGCTGGCCGAGCTGAATGTTCCGTTATTTGAGAATTTCTTGACAGCGATCGATACTGTGGCAGGAGGAAATCTGCAACGAGTTTGTCTACAGACTGGGGGCAAGGTGAGTCCATGCATTGATGATAGTTTGTGCACTACGAGAGGAGGATTGACTTACGGCTTGTAGAACTACGGTGTTCATTTAGGCCCATTTCCAGCTCCCGCGAGAGAGACGTTGCCACGATACGAAGACCATGGCTTGAACTTCTACTACACTCAGGAGGATTTCATGTTTGAGCTGCACAAGCAACGCAGTTGGTCATACAACATCATTCGACCTGGTGGTATTATTGGCTTCGCGCCTGCCAGTAAGCGACGTGCCAACGTTCATAATCGATCACTCAGCTTTTGCTAACCTGTCGTCACAGAGAATGGAATGTCCGAATCCATCACGCTCGCGCTCTACATGCTGATCAGCAAAGAATTGGGCGAGGTTCCACGCTTCCCAGGCAACAAGCTCTTCTACAACTCCTGCGACGATAAATCTACTGCCGAGAGTATCGCCGACATGTCTGTATGGGCCGTCACTCAGGAGCATACGAAGAACGAAGCTTTCAATCATGCCAATGGCGATACTTTCGTTTGGAGGTACCTTTGGAGGAATATGGGAAAGTACTGGGGTTTGGATGTAAGTGGTTGATAGACATGCCGCTGGATCAAATGTATTGAGGTAGTTGTACTAACGGTCGAGCAGATTCCGGATCAGACTACATTTCCTGAGATCAACGATGATGGCAAGATGGCGAATGAGTTTCGTATGTCGGAATGGGCTGCTGATAAGAAGCCTGTTTGGGACCGGATATGTGAGAAGTACGGAGGCTCGAAGGATGCCTTTGGGAGCGGAACTTGGTAAGTTCTCTGTTAGCTGCTTCCACGTCTGCATGCTCACATCTGGCTTAGGGGATACTTCGACTGGGCAGTGGGCAAGACATGGCCTACTACAATGTCCATCACGAAAGCGCGCAAGTTCGGATGGAACAGATATGATGATACTGAGGAAAACTACTACGAGACTTTCAGAACGTTCGCAAATGCTGGCGTCTTGCCCTCTCGGCGCGCAGTGCTGGGCGCCATCGGAGACGATTGCTCTGCACCACTCAAGGCGGAGCCCAACGGACTTGGGCATGTTGACTCGGTGATCACGAATGGGGCGAATGAGAGTCAGAAGGTCGACATGTTGGAGAGGATCGACTCGAAATGGGCCAAGGAAGACCATATGTCCGTGACCTCGCACGATTCGGCAATAGAGGTAGTGTCCTAGTTTATAGTTTACCAGGTACCAACGCTTATCTTGTCACACGTTTGAGACGGCACTTCGACATCGTCCTCTTTGAAAGCCAGTGACCAGTCACGGGCACACTCGCGCTGATCTTACGAGCACTACAAGAATGCTGCCACGGCATTGCTACACGAACTCAAGACGTGGAACGAGATAAGAGGTTCTGCAAACCGTGGCGGAGTCTGACATCGGCCTGGGTTCCGAATACAATATTCAAGTGCCGAACTACTGAATACGATATGCAAGTGCCGAGCTTCTGAAATGCACACGGTTCCACGCGAGGATGAGAAAGCATGTCGGAACCATGCTTACCTCTAACCATGTTGACACGTTCCGGGGCCGCCACCATGTCGCCAAGAACCCAACCACGCGACAGCCCCATGGGGTACGCCTGTATGCCCCGGTAAAGGTTCCCCGCGTGTTCCGCAGATAAGTGCGCGTATATTAGAGTTGGTCAATGGCCATAGCGGAAGCAGGAGGTCTTTGCGTGATTGCAGAATCGCGAAGATGGAGAAAAGTACCCAGGATTATTCGCCAGGAAGCAGTGATGCAGATCATCTGGAGTTGAAGCATGAGCCGACAATAGAGCCAGTATCGCAAGAACTTCAAGTCAACGGAGGCATCCTGGTGGACGTCAAAGATGGGGACAAAGCGACGAATCTTAAGCTTGCTCCTGACGGGCACGCACGTTACTCTTTGTGCATCGCATTAGAAAAGACACTAATCGTTCCCGCAGACCGTTCTCATTCCCCAACCGACCGACGACCCGAACGATCCCTTGAATTGGTCATGGAGGAAGAAGCATGCTATATTGTTCGTTGCTGCGTTCGCTGGCTTCACAGCAGACTATACTTCCACTTGGGGGCCCGCGGTCATCTTCCCACAAATGGAAGATTTTCACGTCTCATCATTCCATACCATGAATCGACCGAACAACCTCAATGTCTTGGCTGGGTAGGTAACGCTTGTTGAAGACTTCGAAGTACAACGCTGAGAAGTTCGAAGGGCTCTAGGAGGTCTGATATGGGTGCCTGTGAGCTCATGGTTCGGACGTGCGCCGGTATGTCTAAGTCTCTATCATTGACGCGGCAGATTGTGTCTGATTATTGCTCAGGTGATGTTCTGGACGGCGATAGTCGGATTTGCGGTCTCTTGCGGAGCGGCTGCAACCTCCTCATATGGAGTCTACTTCGCGATGCGAGTCCTGACTTCACTCTTCCTCACGGCTGGCCAGACAATGACGATTGCGGTCCTGAAGGACATCTTCTTCTTCCACGAGCGAGCGCGAAAGATTGGCCTGTGGGTAAGTCATTATTTCGGTGCTTCCTTCTCCTGGGACCTCGCTGATCCATGCGTCCAGGCATTGTTGTACATTGCAAGCCCTTATTTCGGACCCCAATACAGCAACTTCATCCTGCACGGTACTGGAAGTTGGACTGATGTTGCTTGGGTTGGCGCTGCAGTCGTTGCCATCAACATCATTCTGGTCGTTCTGATCATCGATGAGACGTGGTATGATCGGACCAAATCCTCTCATGAGCAGCCAGAGCGAGCATCGAGCTTGTACGGCAGATTCGAGCGCCTAGTGTAAGTTGTCCTCTCATAAGCAACAGTACATGGCTAATCTTGATGGCAGTGGCATATGGCAGATCCGGCACCACAAAGAGTACTTTCCGAGTCTGTGGCCCACGTTCAAGGGCTTCTTCGAGATCATATATCAGCCAGCGTTCTTCTTGGTTGCTCTGAATTAGTAAGTTGCCTTGCCTGCAGAGTCCCTGTCATTGCTGATCGGCTCGAAGTCTCATGAACTTTGCTTGGGCTATCGGCATCAACATCAGCGGCGCTATCTTGTTCGCTCAACCAGAGGCAGCTGGTGGCTATGGGTATAATTCCAAACAGGTCGGATATCTGTACTTCACACCAATCGTGGCAATCTTCCTCGGAGAAGTCTTCGGCCACTACTTCAACGACTTTATGGCCAGAAGATACGTTCGCAAGCATGGCGGTGTTTTCGAGCCCGAGGTGCGAATCTGGACTATCCATATTGCCATACTGTTCATGGCGCCCGGGCTCATTCTTTTCGGCTACGCGCTGGAGCAACATCTGAATGTGGCCGCAGTCATCTTTGGCTGGGGCATGCACACCTTCGGCCTCATGGTTATGTCTGTGGCGAACATTGCCTACGGACTGGATTCGTACCCCACCTTGCCTGCAGAAGTCGGTGGCTGGCTCAATTTTGCTCGATTGATAGGTGGCTTCAGCGTGGATTACTACCAAACTGATTGGGCGAATACCGTCGGCTATGATGGTAGCTTTGGCACTCAGGCTGCCATATCGGTGGCCTCGATCATTCCTGCACTCGCTGTGCACATCTGGGGAAAGCGCCTTCGTGCAATGGGCACACTGGCCAAGAAATAGACGTCAAGAAAGTGGACAGAAGCACGACCAGAAATTTTTGCTGAAGCCAACAGACATCTCGTCCGGCAGAGCGCGTGTAGAAGGCATTGATGTTTTGATTTGAGTGCAAATTATACAGATGTCAAGGGGGAGATTGCGAATGACGAATCACAGTGCCAAGAGAGACCAAGCTCCACTTTTCCTTCACCTCTCCTCCATCATGTGCTTTCTCACTACCAACATGCCATGTTGTTCTATTGCCAGCTCTGTTATTCATTTCGCCCGTACTGTAGCGACGATAGCGTGTCTGTGTGAGCATGGGCACTGGAGCTGTATCTGATCGACATGAGTGGGACACAAAGGTGCATCTGCGGCAACACCGGGCACTCCACCTGCGTATGCATATTCATTGCGCTACTATCTAATCTATCAAGCATGATAATCCCTCACACTGAGCTTCCCAGCCTTTGGACATTGATTGCATACACGGTGTTGACCTGAAAGAACATGCGGAAGCCAGACCCCGGAACAAGTCTCGGAAACCCCAGACGGAAAGGTCTCTCGGAATAATGCCTGCCCAGCATAGTTTCGTCTAGGTCAACGCCCAGAATGCGGAGTCTGGAGAGCAGTTGCACGAATGCGCAGTCATCCGAAGTAAGCTAGGTTCTATTGGCCATAACAATCAAAGTTGCCTGCCAACAGCCTGGAGACAATTGTGTGAGGAATCCTCCTTCAGGCCTGGGCAGTCACACCTTGCTACAGAATGTTGTTACTATCGCCTGTGGTATGGCTCATAGCAAGCGTCTTGCTTGTCTTTCGCTTATTGTTCAGCCTTCGATCAAGTCGTCCGAAAGGCACCCAAGATCTTCCTGGCCCATCGGGTGAGCTATTGTAGTGCTCACATGATATGCAATTGTGTACTGACAATGTTTAAATAGGGCTGCCATGGATTGGCAGTGTCTTTGAGCTGAATAAAGGCGAAGGTGGCTACTTCTGGTTCAAATTCACAGAATGGAGCAAGCAGTTCGGACCCATCTATCAGTACAAGACCTTTGGCAAGATCAACGTGGTCGTAAACACGGAAAAGATGGCGAATGATCTGCTGAGGGAACGAGGAGAGTTTTATAGCTCCAGAGAGAGTCTTCCAATGGCTTCCCAGTTACTCAGTGACGGGTACAAGGCACTTTTCCTGCCGTACGGAGGTAAGATGGTATATGAAATAGACGCTCGAAACTCCTAACAAGTGTTGGTTCACAGAAAAATGGCGCCGAGTACGAAAGCTTCAACACCATGTAACTCAGGTCAATGCGGCGAATTCGTACCAACCACTCCAGCAGCACGAATCCGCTCGTATGGTGAACGATCTGGTCTCAAGTCCTGGAGAGTACAAGACACTGTTCCGTCGCTATGCATCGGCACTCATTCTGCGACTGACCTACGGCATCGAAGTGCAGACAGGCAACGAGGACATTGTCCGATTAGTCTACGAAAACCAACTCAACGTCGAACGTGTCTCAGCACCGGGCCAGTATCTAGTCGACGTGTTGCCCATCCTCATGTGGCTGCCAACATGGCTTGCACCATTCAAGCAAGAGGCAATAGCTCATCGTACACGTGAGGTGAATCTGTTCTCAAATCTGGTGAAAGGTGTCGAGCAGGACATAGAAGCAGGCAAGGCAGGACCGAGCTTTACTCGTACCTGGCTAGAGAACAAAGAGAAATGGGCTCTAGAGGATCTGCAGGGTATCTATGTCCTCGGAGGTCTCTACTCAGCTGCCGCTTCCACGACTGCATCGCTGGCAACGAGCTGGCTACTAATGATGGTTCTGCACCCGGAGTGGTTCCAAAAACTACAAGCACAAATCGATGAGGTTGTGGGGCCTGACCGACTACCACGCTACGACGATCTGCCAAATCTGCCGCTGCTTCGAGCGGTCGCAAAGGAAGTAGCGAGGATGAGACCAGTCACCGCCGGAGGTGAGGACACTGTCACTGCCATGAGACTTTTACGCAGACTTCCGCTTACAGCTATTTTGTTCTAGGCATAGCGCACAAGTCCACGCAGGACGATACTTACAATGGTTACTTCATCCCCAAGGGCAGCATTATCCATCCGAATCTCTGGTGAGGACTTCCAGGCTCAGACTATGATTGCCTGTGAGACTAACGTAGCCAGGGCTATACACCATGATCCAGCACTCTACCCAGATCCATTCACCTTCAACCCCAACCGCTGGCTGTCTCCAGACTTCCCGACGACATACAAAGAGCCTCTAACAAAGTACCCAAACATGAACAACTTCTCAGTTTTCGGTTTTGGTCGACGTCTTTGTCCCGGAGGACACATTGCCGAAAGAAGCATCTATATACTGTCAGCTCGTATGGCATGGGCTTGTCATATCAAGAAAGCTACTGATTCGAGGACCGGAGCACCGATTACTCCTCCAGAGTATAACTGTGAGTGATGAAGCCGTGTGACTGAAGGTCACTAGAGTGGCTTTGCTGACCTATCGCAGATGTCAAAGCACTGAATACGGAACCTCATCCGTTTCCGTTCCATCTGGAGTGTCGGAGTGAGAAGCATAGGGAGGTCTTGCAGCGAGAAGCGAAGGAGGCGTCGGAGGCGTTGAGCTGTGGGGGCGTATAGTGCAGCTAGATTGAGAGCACAATGAAAGACCTTAGATCTCTATTCTCATACAATGACGTTGTTGAGTTTCACTTTGTTCGGTTTGACACTCAATACCCAGTTCCAGTGCCTCGAACGACATCGCACTGCGGTATACGGCTGTATGGCGCTCCAGTGAGCCACTGTCCCTCAAGTACAGGTCTCGGCAGATCTGCCCAGAAACGCTGCACTCTCCGGCTCGCCGCCAGAAACCTCTGCCTTACTTGCTCAACACCTTCATCAACCAAGCGACCATCTCTCTTCCTCCACTCGCCATCAATGAGGACATGCTTAATCTGTCCAACGTGCGAGTGCATGACGATGGCAGCCACAGGATCCTCGAAGCTAAGAAGACCGGGAGCTGTGCCATCGAAGACAACTACATCAGCCTTGGCTCCTACTTGCAGAACACCCAGGTCTGGTCTTCGGAGTGCCAGACCTCCGGATCGTGTTGCCAGTAAGAAAGCCTGATTCGTTGAGATTGGATTGTTTGCTGGTACCCGCCAGTTCGCTCGCTCTGGGTTATACAGCTGATCACGGCCACGCTGGAGCCAGAGACGCGCCTGGGAGATAAGATCTCCAGACTGAGCATAGTTCGTGCCTACGCTTAGTGAGGCTTGGTCGGATATGTGGATCGTTCGGGTCAAGTCAGCTCCGTGACTCATCTCGTAGCCAACGGCTGATGAGATGTAGTGATTGAATCGGCGAAGAAGCGTTGCGTCTGTGGGAGTGATGCCATTGCTGTGGATGAAGATCACTGGCATGGAAAGGTTGAGTAGACCAAGTGAAGCGAGTAGGCTTGGACTATTTTCATTGCCGTCAACGCCACCCACGAAGTGTGTTTCTAGTACTGTTGCGTTTGATTCTCTATACCGGCTGTCAGCTCTCATTGCATGTTGACACCCAAACGAGGTTCGAAAGGCTAAAACGTACCTGATGAATTCAACAACTTGCTCGATCTCTGCTGATGCCCCAATGTCGAAAGTCTCATACGCCAAGCCCATGCCGGCCAAATTGCTCTGCTCTTGGCTTTGTGCTTGAAGCTCTCTCCAAAGCTCGAACTGGGCTTGCAAGGTAAAGTTACCAGGTTTAGTGCCAATTTGTGGAGCAAAGATACCACGAATACCGCTGTCGAGATGAGCTCTATGTGCAGCTCTAGTGACTTCCTTATTCCATGTTGCGGAGGCATGATCAACAATGGTCGTGACTCCAGCATCTATGGCTTCGAGGAACCCCAAGAGCTGGGAGTCATACATGATATCACCATCGTAGACTTCAGCGAGTAGTGTGGTGTTGGTCCAGTGTGTGATGTACTCTGCGAGGGTTGCGTTACCCGCGATGGTGCGCTGAGCTGTCTGCCATGAGTGCCGGTGGGTGTCGATAAATCCTGGGACAATGATATCTCCGGTTGCATCGATGCGTTCGAAGTCGGTCGTGACATTACTGGCATCGGAGCTTGAAGTAGGAAAGATGGCGGCGATGCGATCGTTCGTGATGAGAAGTGAAGAATTCCGAAGGACCAGAGGAATCCCGTTCGCCTCATCATAGGAGACTATTGTTGCATGCTCAAAGAGAGTGGAACGTGCGAGAGCAAGCAGCGGAAATGTGAGATTGAGTAGGCATGTCTGCCACGAAAGAGAAGTATAAGGAGAAGGCATGATTGGTCGAGTTCGTGACCTCCTTCTCGATCTGTGGGAGAAACGCGATAACCTTCAAAAGTGTTCTTACCAGTACTGATACTTATACAATCGGACGCAAGCTGCATCCGATTCTTGAGAAGCCATGAGAGGAACTAGCACGTCAGTAATTTTCCACAAACACGTCCCAAGCCAAGAGGTCGCAAGACCTCAGACTGGCGCTCGTCGAAGCCGTCATCTTCCATGCCGGCATGTCCAGGAATATGGAATCTGCGCTTGCGCGCAGACGGACTTGGGAGTTGGCGGAGTGTGAGACCGGATTTAAGAGAGGCAAAAGTTATGCCGACTTCTTATGTTGTCCCGATGTCTGAGGCTTGGTTGCCGGAAGTCGCGTCAAAGCTCACGTCAATATTTGATGTACACCTTGCTTGGGGTCCGAACTCTGTACTTGCAGCTGTTGCTGAAGAGGAGAAGAGTGAGCAAAGCGCCACGACGCGTACAATACACATCTGGCAGCAACCGGCACAGCACGGCCTTGACTCGACGTTGATGGAGCACGATGTGCAGAGATGGATCAGCAAGCCATTAAGGATCCTTAGCTCACGCGGAATGGGCCACGATCGCGGAAGAGAAGGACAAGTAGAGTCAGCATAGCGGCCGGCCACCATTGGTCTCGACCACCTTCGGACAATGCCTTGACTCCCCAGATACGAAGAGATAGCCATGCGGCGGATCAATGAGCATACGATGGAAGGAAGATACAGGCAGAAGGTCTCAATTGTCTCCTGTCAAGTCGAAGCTACTGTACATGCGGTTGCTCTTGTTCGGAAGAGCCATTAATGCAATGTCCATCTGCAGCTGAGTGCGCTCAGAGGACTTCCAGCAAAGCGAAAGCAAAGTCTGTCAAAAGCAGTAACAAAGTCCTCGGTCGAGAGCTGTGAAGCTCATCTGACCTCCCAGAAAGCAGAAAAGAAGTGTGTGAAGCGCAACGGAAAAGAAGCGTGTCAAGCGCAATGACAGATGCCGCCATATGGAGCTGTGAGGCTCGACGAACAGCTGAGAACGCAAAGTGTGTCAAAGGCGGTGACAAGTGTCGCAATGTGGAAGATGGAACGCATCTGCTGCTCGCGTCAGTCAGGCCTCTGTTGAGAGTATGCTGGATGGACCTTACCAAATGGACCAATGCTGCAAATCTCATGCCGCTCTGTCTGATGTTTCGTGTGTCTTCTGAGCAAGTATGCCAAAAGCAAGCAGTCTCGTCTTCAAACCTCGTTCCAGTCGGGAAATCGAATACCTCTGCATTTCTTGCAGAGCTTGCAGACGGTAATCTCCGAAGAGACCTTGCGCGTACGAAAGACCCAGTCGTCCAACACGTCAGACTCGAAGAAGTTGAGCAAGTATTCGCTGATGTCGCACGAGGCCTTGGGATCTATTGGATCATCAAGGAATGGGTCGTGTGGGTAAGTGTTCAACATCTTGGTGTTCAGACGATGGATTTCCTTTCGGACTGTGCACTCGCACAGCTCGTAGCAGATGGCTTCGTGGAACCGGGGCCAGCGAGCTTCCTGACTCAGCTCGAACCATTTGCTCTTGGAGAACTGCGAAACTGTCAGCCCGATTGTGGATTAGAAACAAGAACGGGGATTGGAGACTTACGTGTGGTGGAAGAAGAGTGAACATGTGGCCGTTCCACCCCATGAATTCCTCGTTGCGCCAGAGGGGACGGAGCAACTGGAACTTGAATTTCTTCACCCGGTCAATGTAGTTACCGACGCTGCGAATGTAGTTGCCCACGCAGCGCTGGTGCACAACATCTGCGTCGAAGACGAATGCATCGTGCTCGGCGAAATAGATTGGGCCACATTCGGCGCGGATCTGGCGACAAGTGTTGATGATGCCGGGAAGGTTGTAAGTCGCCTTGCGGTGGAAGCAAGGTCCTCCGCGGCATGTAAAGGGCTCGAGGCTGACCATCACCTCACCGGCAGGCTCGAGAACGGCCAGGCGGCAGATCTCGTTGCGGATCTCGCCTGGCAGCTTCTTGAGTGTTCCAATGTCGGACTTTGGGATTGCCCGCTTGCTCTCTTTGTGGGCAGTCTGCATGCGCTCGAACGCCTCCTTTGCCATAAGCAGCTTCTGGCCGAACTCGCTGTTGACCGGACCAACTGCATCCTTCTTATCGCTGAAGACATCGCCATCGCTGAAGACATCGCCATCGAACTTGAAACCCTCCCCAATTTTCCCATCTGCCGATTTCACCTTTGCCATCAAGCTGCCGCCAACGCCGCACACGCCAAAGCCAACTTCATCATAACGCGCGAGAAATGGATTAGACAAACCTTTGACTGAACCGCCTGGCGGCAAATTCGGGAACCACTGAGCCATTTCTCCGACTTGCTGGACGCGGGTGCCGGTCTTCCAAACTTGTGATCGGCGCAGCTTACGAAGCTGACGCGACTTCTTCTTGAGTGCAGCTGGAATGGGGATCTTGAGGTGCCGGTAGCGGCGGTGGTTGTGGTCGAAGTGACGAGAGTTTGGGTTGGCAAGTGGTGCCACTGAGTGGAGTGAAAGTTTGGAGTCAAGAGGAATTTGCGAAGCGAGAGCGGAAGAGCTCATTTTGACACGCGTGCGTCACGTGTAGGTCTGTTTGTTGACGTGCTCGCGCTCCTGTACAATAGACTCAACGGCTTGCAGGTAAACAGCGGCGCGTGCAGGGCGCGAAACGATGTCCGACAGTCGCGAGGAGAATTGGTGTAGCTGACAATCCGAGGAATCTTAAAGAAGCGCTCGAGTTGGGCGCCTGTCCTGTGTTGTTCGTAACATCGAAGCAAACAGCAGAGCGAGGCGTAGATGGTGGTGGAGATAAAGGGGTGGCGCAAGTGAAGGCAGCTGCGCCAAGTGTAGCTCGAACCTTGTTTAGCGCGCTTCACTTGCACCTCTACGATCACCGCCGCGTCGGGCGTCTTCGTGACGATGGCAGGCGTGCAGCGAGACCCGATATTGCAGGCCATGGATCGTACTCAGTCGTTCTGGACATCAGAGAAGTGAGTCTCGCTTCACTTCATCTTGCAAATGCCGAATCTGAAAGGAAGCAAGATCGAGCTCCATTGCACCATCGTGATGAGCATCACCTTCATCAGAACTTTTTTCATGTCATAACCCATTCAGTTGCTGGGCGCATGTCGCTCCTGACTTAATCCTGATATTTCTGCTTTCTAAACCACATACTTCACACGTCAAACACCAACCACAACTCACTCACCAGCTAGGCTATCTCACGGAACAGCAAGCTTGATCCGCCAAGACATCATGGTTGGGCTGCCAAAAGAGATGACCGCTGAGGAAGCGGCCGCTGAATTGGCATGCGAAGAGCTTCGCCAAAAGTGGGCCGAAGAGGAACATCGGCGCGAGCTGCTTTACATCAGAACTCAGCAGGAACGTGAGCTCAAAATGCAGATGCTTCGAAGCCGCGCGCAGTCAAGGGCTTGTGTCGACCTCACTACAGACAGCAACGACGAGGGAGATGCCAAGATCAAGACAGAGCTGCATAATGATCACGAGTTTGGATCTGGATCCGCATATCAGTCAACGCCACCTGCATTGCAAGCTTTGCAGACGCCGGCGCCATCTCGTGCCAGCACTCGCTCCATGCCCAGAGTAGGAGAGCAGATGTCTGTGCCAGCAGCAAATTCTGTCCGACAGGAAAACGACTCATTCAGACCAGGTAATAACTTCGCCGGATTCAACAACAAATTTGCAGACTTCACAGGTCCTTATCCCGAGCAGCTTCCAACGATCATCAACGACCCGAACGGTATTCCCGGTCGAGATTACATCGAACTGCGGTGTGGAGAGTGTGGAGCGAATTTCGGAAGAAACCAGACATTCATCAAGGGCGCATGGGGTTTCTATGCACACTTGAGGTCCATCCACGGCAAAAAGTATCCCAAATGCACACTCCCGTCAGCCGCGCAGCTCGTAGAAATGTGTGCTTACAGAGCTGTATCACGATCAGAAGTCGAGTCTCTTCGTCGACAGAAGTCTAAGATTGAGCTCGTTCTGAGCCCTGGCGCAGAAGCTGATCATCCCTCGAAACGGAAACGCAAGAAGAACGAAGCTCAGGGCAATACAACCAAAGTAAGCCGGAAGGCCGCCAAGTCAACTCACAGGGACAGTCGCGCAAAGTCAACATTGCATGAGAAGGCCCAAGAGATGGTGCCCACAAACGAGCGACGTCAACGCGGAATGCGGCGCAAGAGACGTGTGGTTGACAGTGGCTCGGACGATTCTAAGGACGCCGACGCTCGTCCAGCAGAGAGCCCAGAACAATCTCAACCTACTCATTCAAGCAGACGTAGCGATCTCCGTTGCTGGAGACGCTCGCCACCACCGAGGGCATTGAGGCAGGAGTCCAATGAGCTGCAAGAGCAGTATGCCGACGAGAGACCCAATGGGGAGTGCACTGGCCAGAGCATTTTCCAGGAAGAGAGTCTACCATTTGGCGCGAAGCAGAATGGGAAGCACCTGGAAGACACTGCAGCTGAGCTAGAAGGATCGACTGGGGCAGACCACCCATGAGCTACATCGGAAGGCCGCCAGCGGCACAAGCTGCGTGCAAGCAGAAATGTGACATTTTCCTGGCAGGCTGAGGCCAGCTGCAGTCTCTTACGAGCGGGCGATATGGCTGAATCTCAGCGACATTGCGAGATGTATGGTGTATGATCCTGTTGTAGACTGAATGGGCATTTCTTATCCACTCTTGCGATCGTCATCGAGTTCCGTTTTGTTGGGCACGGTGCTCAGCGAGAGGCCGGCTGAAGCTTGCTCGAGAAGTCGAGCCGCCGTACGAGGAGCTGCTAACATCGCTGCGTCCTTGAAAGCAGATGATATTCGTTGGCGACATGAACCGGAACACTTGTGAAAGGTGAAGTGAGGTGTCGTCGTAGTAAGCAGACCCTTTGCCGCTAGCCGGGCGCTCGGACGTTTTTGGACCCACACAGCAGAACAGATCTTTTTGAGTTGCGAACTGAGAAAAGTGCGCTCCTCTGCTCTGCCATCTTCACCCTCTCTCCACCACCCACTTCTTCCACACCACACATACAACATGGCGGACGAAGTTTACGACGGTGCCATTGGCATCGATCTCGGAACCACATACTCATGTGTCGCCAACTATGAGGGCGCCGGCGTCGAGATCAGTACGTGTAGCGCACAGCGCCAACGACGAACCATTGAAATTCGCATCTAACAGTCGCCAATAGTCGCCAACGAGCAGGGTAGCTTCACCACCCCATCCTTCGTCTCCTTCACCTCCGAGGAGCGTCTCATCGGTGAGGCCGCAAAGAACCAGGCCGCCATGAACCCAGAGAACACCGTCTTCGATGTCAAGTGAGTGCGAAATTCGAGAAAAAAGAGGAGGCGAGAGAGAACACCATACTGATTGGCCGCAGGCGTCTCATCGGTCGCCGATTTGATGACCCAACTGTCAAGAAGGATATCGAATCATGGCCATTCAAGGTCGTTGAGGAGGGTGAGAACCAGCCAAAGGTCCAGGTCGAGTATCTCGGCGAGACCAAGACCTTCTCTCCTCAGGAAATCTCCGCCATGGTCCTCGGCAAGGTCAGTGATTCGCGAAAGCTACATTGCCAGACAGTACAGGACTAACAATGCGCAGATGAAGGAAGTTGCTGAGACCAAGCTCGGCAAGAAGGTCGAGAAGGCTGTCATCACTGTGCCAGCTTACTTCAACGACAACCAGCGTCAAGCCACCAAGGACGCCGGTTCCATCGCAGGACTCAACGTTCTCCGTATCATCAACGAGCCAACTGCTGCCGCTATCGCCTACGGTCTCGGTGCTGGCAAGTCTGACAAGGAGCGCAACGTCCTCATCTACGATCTCGGTGGAGGTACCTTCGATGTGTCCCTCCTCAACATCCAGGGCGGTGTCTTCACTGTCAAGGCCACTGCTGGTGACACCCACTTGGGAGGTCAAGATTTCGACGTGCGTGATCAATCCGCTGTGCTTATGCTGAATAACGACTGACAATGCGCAGACCAACCTTCTGGAGCACTTCAAGAAGGAGTTCCAGCGCAAGACCAAGGTACGGAGCCACTGAGAGTTGCGATGGCCAATGAATTTTGCTGACAACCGAACAGAAGGACTTGTCTGGCGACCCACGTGCCCTCCGTCGTCTGCGAACTGCTTGCGAGCGTGCCAAGCGCACTCTGTCCAACGGTACCCAAACCACCATTGAGATCGACTCTCTATTTGATGGGGAGGACTTTAACAGCAACATAACCCGTGCTCGTTTCGAAGATATCAACAGCAAGGCTTTCAACGGCACCATCCAGCCAGTTGAGCAGGTCCTGAAGGATGCTGCTATTGAGAAGAGCAAGGTTGACGAGATTGTGCTTGTCGGTGGTTCTACTCGTATTCCACGGATACAGAAGCTCCTTAGCGACTTCTTCAACGGCAAGAAGCTCGAGAAGAGCATCAACCCTGATGAGGCTGTCGCCTACGGTGCCGCCGTCCAGGCTGGTATCCTCTCCGGAAAGGCCACCTCCGCCGACACTGCCGACCTCCTTCTCCTCGATGTCGTCCCATTGTCGCTCGGTGTCGCCATGGAGGGCAACATTTTCGCCCCAGTCGTCCCACGCGGACAGACCGTCCCAACGATCAAGAAGCGAACCTTCACCACCGTTGCTGACAACCAGCAGACCGTGCAGTTCCCAGTGGTGAGTATCTCCGGAATTCGAGCCAGTTCGATGCAGCCAGCTGACAATTTCACAGTTCCAGGGTGAGCGTGTCAACTGCGAGGACAACACCTCTCTTGGAGAGTTTACGCTTTCTCCTATCCCACCCAGTTCGTATTCCCAGCTTCCTGTCGAAAATGTAGACTAACAAATTTTAGTGCGCGCCGGAGAAGCCGTCCTCGAGGTCGTTTTCGAAGTCGATGTCAACGGTATCCTGAAGGTCACCGCAACCGAGAAGTCTTCCGGCCGCAGCGCCAACATCACCATCTCCAACTCCGTCGGCAAGCTCAGCTCTGGCGAGATCGAGAAGATGGTTGAGGATGCCGCCAAGTTCAAGGACAGCGACAATGCATTCAGCAAGAAGTTCGAGTCCCGACAACAGCTCGAGAGCTACATCAGCAGAGTTGAGGAGATCGTCTCCGACCCATCAATGAGCATGAAGCTCAAGCGTGGCCAGAAGGAGAAGATCGAGAGCGCTCTGTCCGACGCCATGGCCCAGCTCGAGGTTGAGGATGCCACCAGCGAGGACCTCAAGAAGAAGGAGCTTGCCCTCAAGCGTGTTGTCACCAAGGCCATGTCTACCCGATAAGCGCCTCACATCTACTTTTTGGGTCTTTGTATTATGGCGTTTTGCGTGCAGGGAGTCAGAAAAGGCATGCTGAGCAGGAAAAGCTCAATGTGCTTGGAACTCTTTATCGCGCGCATAGTATAGATCACTAGCAATGACTGAATGGCTGGCAAAAGCAAGATTGATGTATGATCAGCATTCGAGGTCAGGATGTCATGACGCTGCGAATGTTTATCCGTAGCTACGAAACGAGACTGCAACGATCAAAATGCCATTCCTCCCAGATCTCTTTTACGTTCTTCTCTTCTGTGCTGATGAAGTGGCCTTGGATGGTCAAGTTGGTGCTCATCCAATGAGAGCGCAGCAATGGAGTTCTTTCGCCAACGAAGCTGATTTTCAAGCTTTTTCCCAGCCAAGCTGTTGCCTCTCCGTCATTGACCTACATAGCCCACCTCGGAAGCTACGACGAAGCTATCATGATCGAAGCAGTGTGCCCCTCCCGTCCAAATTCAACTTGACCCAAACGAATTTCCACTGACAGCTCCGGCCAGCTCCCGACAACCACAGAGTCCATTACGATGGCGAACAAGAGTACGTGGCCAGAAGTCGTGAAAAAGTCTAAAAGGAGAAGTCGCTGAAGCTGAAACTCGTATTTGTGCAGAAATGCCCGCCACTGGCACGTTATCGGCAGATGGACTCAAGCATTTCAAGACGTACAAGTACTCGTCTGTGGACCTTTCGCCGATTTCGAATCATATTTTGAGGCATTATGTAGGTATCCGAGACTTCCCTGCTGCTTACTGCTGTTGCCAAGCATTTTGCGTAACCTCTCTCTACTGGAAGCCAGAGGGCAGGAACAAGAGATGCCTTGATGAAGTGACTAACTTCTGACGATAGTGGAACTTCTGCGTTGAATTCCTCCCGCTATGGCTCGCTCCGAATATGGTCACCCTCATCGGGTTCTTCTTCATCATCGCCAACGTCGGCCTCCAACAACTCGCTGATCCTGGCCTGGTTGGTCCCGCCTTCTCCTGGGTCTCTTACTCCTATGCCTTCGGCGTATGGGCCTACTCAACAATGGACAACATCGACGGCAAACAAGCCCGCCGCACAGGCACCAGTTCCGGTCTAGGCGAACTCTTCGACCACGGAATCGACAGCTTAAATTGCACTCTCGCCTCGATCCTCGAGGTCTCAGCAATGGGCTTGGGTTCTACTCCCTTAGGAGCCCTTACAGCTTTGGTTCCTTGTTTACCAATGTTCTTCTCCACATGGGAAACATACCACACCCACACCCTCTACCTAGGCTACTTCAACGGCCCCACCGAAGGCCTCCTAATCGCCAGCCTCATCGCCTGGGCTTCAGGGTACTTCGGGCATGAGATCTGGCACGAACCCATCTCTAAAGTCCTCGGAAACGAACACCTCCTACACCAAACCTCCGTAAAAGATATCTGGGCTCCTCTCCTCCTCCTCGCGTTCTTCATCGCCCATCTTCCAGGCTGCATTTATAACGTCATCCGCGCGAGAAAAGCCGCAAACCTGCCTATCCTCCCCGTTTTCCTCGAATGGACCCCCATGCTCCTCTTCTGCGGCTCTCTAACCCTCTGGCTCGGAAGTCCATACTCTACTCTCCTCCGAGACAACCACCTCGTCCTCCTCTGCCTCACCCTCTCAACCGTCTTCGGCCGCCTCACAACAAAGATTATCCTCGCGCATCTCACTCGCCAACCTTTTCCCTACTGGACTGCTCTTCTCGCCCCTCTAATCGGAGGAGCTGCGCTCGTGAACATACCTTACATTGGTTTGCCGGCGCCATCAGCAGAAATCCAATTATATTATCTTTGGGGATATTTCGTGTTTAGCACGATCGTGTATGCACGTTGGGCATATGTGGTTTGTACGGCGATTTGCGAGTATTTGGGAATTCGGTGTTTGACGATTCCGGAGGAGAAGTGGAGGGCGTTGGAGAGGGAGAAGCAGGCGAAGGCGGCATAGTTCAGGCACCACTTAGGATGATGGGATGAGAAGGGCTGGAGCGGGGATGGACTGTGGATGCGAGGCAGGATCATAGAGAGCCGCTCAACGCTGGCTGATCATAGAGATGAGTTGCATATTTTCTCAGTTGATAGAGGAGTTTTTTTGTATTTGAGCAAGCGGCATCAGACAATAAGATATTATAATTAGACAATCATGGCATTTCTGAAGCTTACTCTCCTCACCTTCGAATGATCGAAGAAGCATGGAGGCATCAATGACATGAGACGGTCGGTGATATTGAATGTCTTTGACATGTGCTCATGAAGCTCATTACATGCACTACAAAACTGTCCACCCTATACATTCCCTTTATTCACAATCATGCGATCGCCTTCTCAGAGTGCGTCACAGACTTCTTCCTGTTGACAGTATCCTCAATATCTGCCAAACTCGACTTCCTTCCATCGTGAGCAATATCCGCCACATCAGTGAAGTTGACAGTCGGCACGAAGCCAGGCGACTTCCAAGCGTTAGGAATTTTCGCGTACAGCTCATCGACTTGTTCGAGAGTGAGGCCCTTAGTCTCGTAGATTAAGGTGTAGACGAAAATGATGCAAATGAAGCAGAAAGTGCCCCAGATGAAGAACACCTTGGATTGCAAGTTGGCGTTTCCTGGGCCGGAGTCGACGAGGTAGGGAGTGGAGTATGCGATGGCCCAGTTGAGAAGCCAGTTGCCTGAGAGAAGTGTGAGGTTAGCGTGTGCGGAAGGGTTCAGAGGCTGCAAGTGAGAAGACTTACTAGCTGTAGTCATGGAAAGAGACTTGGCTCGGACTTTGAGCGGGAAGATTTCTCCCGTAACGACCCAAGCACAAGGTCCCCACGAGCAGGCAAAGAAGAAGATGTAGATGCACACGAAAGCGATGAGAGCTCTCTGTGCTGGCATATTCTCAGTGCCAGCTCCTGTACCAACACCACCGACGATGAACTGGCAGACTGCCATTCCAATGGCGCCGAAGAGGAGCAGGTTGCGTCGTCCCCAGGTTTCCACCATGTATAGGCCAGGGAAAGTCGAGGCCACATTGACGGAGGACGTGATCATGCTGACGACGAAAGAGTTCTGGATACCAGAGTGCTTGAAGAAACTTGTGCCGTAGTAGAAAATGAAGTTCACACCAGTAAGCTGTTGGAGAGCTTGGAGACCACAACCAGTTGCCAATCGCTTTCCAAGGTTTCCTCGGAAGCAGTCGAGGTAGGAGGCTTGGCCGAGACTCATCTCGTACTCGTGGTTGGCGGTGATTTCGGAAAGCTCGTCGATGATAGCTGGGTCATTGACATCGAGGCGTCTAAGTGTAGCCAGCGACTTTGCAGCCCGCTCATTATCACCACGCTTGATCCACATGCGCGGGGTTTCGGGTAGAATGATGAGACCTCCGACAAGAATGATAGACCAAGCGAATTGCACAGCGATCGGAATGCGATAGCTTCCAGTGTCATCGCGATCCTTCGTTGCGTTGTCGACAATTGCAGCGAGGAGAAGTCCAATAGTGATTGCCAGTTGGTACGCACCAACGATTGAGCCACGGATCCACTTGGGTGCAGTCTCGGACTGGTAGAGAGGGATAAGTGCACTGATCATACCGACACCATATCCGGCGAAGAAGCGACCAGCAACGAAGAGTGGGATCTCAGTGGCAGCAGTTTGGAGAATGACTCCGAAGCAGAAGACCAGATTTGAGATCATCAGGCCGATTCGACGTCCAAAGAAATCACCAGTAGGCGCTGCGGTCAGTGCTCCGAAGAAAGTACCGGCGGAGAGCAGGGAGACGATGGTGGATGACTGCGAGGATGTGATTGCGGGATTTCCGTTCTCGTCCGTGTGTCCAGTTGAGAACTCCTTGAGCCAGTATGGCATGGCAAGAATGCCACCGATTGTGCCAGTATCATAGCCGTAAAGAACGCCACCTGAGGCGTTGTTAGTCCTGTACAGCTACAGGAGATCTGACAAGTACTCACCAAAGGCGACGAAGAGGCCGACAGCAATAGCAGGCCATGCCTTGCCAGGCGTGCCCTCAGGCGGCTTGATGGTGAAAGGCATATTCAACGAAGCGTGTGAGAGACAAGAAGCTCACACCAACACACAACGAAGAAGCAGAAGGGATGGTCGCAGTGCTTCACAAAAAGCGCAGGGCAACGAGCGACACTTATGAAGTCTACCCTGCTGCCACGCGACCAGCACGAAGTTCACTTCCCTCACCAATGGGAGGGGATTTATGCCTGCTAGTATGGAGCCCCAGCCGTACTAGCCCAGATTCCCCAAGCACAGGCAAGATGAGCTTCGCTTGCCAGCCAAGGATGCTTCTCTCCGGCCCGAATAGACTGCGGGCTCGCGTGAAAGACTGTCGTAAGGCGGTGGCGTGGCCAGTGGTGACCAATACGCGCTTGCTGTCGCACTAGCTCGGCGTCCAAATGGCTCAGAAGCTGTGCATTCGTGTTGCTGCACTCCAGAAGGTGCGAAACTTTACGTAGGGTATGCTGGTCTTGCAGTTTCGCCAGGACACAGACGCTGATAACCCGGTCCGTGCCAAAATAGCAGCAGAAATTTCCTGTCATTGGGCAGCCTAGCTTGGAGATCATTCACCTGGGACGGGTTTGCATAAGTCTGCCATCCCATTCAGACCCGGCAGCAGGAACTGTGTAGACCAGTGACATGAAGGGCGTTGACCACTGGCGGCCAAGTGGCTTGCTGCATTGCGCATGCTGAGTTCTGGAGCGCCGCTGGTTGCACGGAGCAGGGGAGAGCTGCGCTCCACATCAGCCGCCTCCAGAGCACCAGGCGGCCGGCGGGCCTATCGGAAGGCTATTCGTGAAGACGAAGCTTACGCCGCTTGTCTGTGCTTCGGCGGTGGTGAGGTTCGGAGACCATTGTTTCTCATCAGTAGTGAAGCGGCAGTGAGTAATAAACTGATGACTTGTCGCGTGCGTGAGGCACCGACAGATGAAGTCGGCGTGCAAGTGGTATGTTTCGTGAAGTTGGAGAAAAGCTTTGTGGAGCCCGCCAACCGCCAGCCGTTCGCGCCAAGCGACCACCCAGATGAGCTTCTCTTCTCCCTCATCCTCTCCTTCACATCGAAGCCCTACCGTCCATCTTCCCAGTCTCGATCGCTTTCGAAGATACCATCACTATAGCGTGCTCCGCGTACAGTACATACAAGCATCCCGCATCAACGCCCAACAAACTTCCATCGTCTGCGGAGAAATGCTACAAATCGAGCAGAAACGCGTCTCGGTCTCTCTCCGGCCACATCAAACATCCGGGATCACAGTCCCAAAGTCGAACTAGGGCAAAACTGCAATGCAACTCGCAGCGCCGTCAAATCCCGCCGTCGTGTCCAAGCATTACGCCAGGCAGACCATCGAGCTTGATCATGCGTTCAAGATGCTCGGCGTGGCTTGTATATACTTCCAGATACCATCATAAGTGAACTCGGTTGTGCTGTCGTGTTGACCGACCTGCACATTCGCTTCCAAAAACTCAGTCTCAGCCTTGATGTGAGATGCTACAGCAGAAGCGAGACAAGTCGCAATGCCGCCGAAAGACTCGCCGAGCCCATGGCACAGTACTCCACTCTCCAGAAAACCCAAACAGACCCATGCTCATCTGATCACTCCTGTTGTGGAGCTGCAGAATGCAAGTGGAAGCTCCATCGAAGGCGGAAGAACGAGTCGAGAAGTCTCTCGCTTGCTTGCTTTGTTGCTGCATGTCAGACGGAGATCATGTAGAAATTTGGTTTGGTGGCGGCGAGGCTTGCAAGAAGTGCTGACAGCTTGAGCTCAATGTGTGAAACGGCAATAGTGAAAGGGAACTACTGGTTGCAGGCCAGCGGAGTCAGCGGATCAGAGTGTTGCCGGCGCAAGAGCACGGCATTGTGAAGTCCGTGTAGTCTGGCTATCCATCTTGCTTTCATGCTGTCTAGATCTGTACACTGCTACTCACGTTTCACGTAGCACAATCGTACACGCTGTAGCTGCAGCCACACTGCTTCCACGCAGCACACTCGAGCCTTACGCCAGACTGGCAAAAGCCCTCTTCTTCCCACCCTTTACAGCAGTATCCTCGGTCCCCTCTCCAACTTTGTCATAATCCAAGTATCCTCCATTGACAATCTCCTCTTCCCTCACTTCCCTCGTCATGATCTCTAGCGCCGCAACATTCGCTCCCAAGATCCTTTTCTCCTCATCCTGCCACTTCTCATACGCGTCGTAGATCTCCTGCAACAAAGGCTTCAACTTCTTGGACGCCACAATCTGCTGCATGTGCGCTTGCAACATGAAGTACGAGATCGTCCACGCGAGTTCGGGCGACATGCGTTTGTGGAGGAAGATGGCGAGGAAAGTGAAGAGAGTTGGCAGGGTGGAGAAGGGGAGAACCAGAAGAGCGTCATTCAGTGCTGGTCGAGGCACGCGCTGCAGTGTATTGAGGACGTGGCGTTCGGCGGAAATGTTACCGTATGCTGTGAAGAGCGGATTGCGTTCAGGAGGGTAAGCAGGCATTTTGGGGTTTGAGAGTCGTTGTGAATTGTGTTTTGTCATGAGCTCAAGATCTGCGAAGCCGAGTTCCAGCGCTTCCATGATCTTCTCGCCGTGCGTGAGGGTGGAGATTGTTTGCTTTGATGCGGCGGCAACTTCTGCATTCTCGTCTTCGTCGCCTTCGAAGTCGCGGTCGATGTTCTTGGCCAGGGTTGCTTCGTATTGTTCTTCCAGCTCGCGCTCGCGCTCTTCTTCGAGGAAGATCAGGTCATCGCCGACGTTCCAGGTCCGAATTGACTTGTCGTGGGAAGCTGTGACAATAGTCTCGCCAGTTTGGCTGATGGCCATCGCCCAGACCTCACCGTGGTGGCCTTCCATCTTCTGAATCTGCTCAAATTTGTCGCCATCCCATGATTTGACCACTCCGTCCTTGCCTGCGCTGAAGACTGTGTGCTTCTCTTCCTGCTCTTGAGGATGCGGTATGAAGCCAACCTGCATGACGCTGTCTTGGTGTGCGAAGAAAGACTTGTGGCAGTCACCAAAGTCAAGGCCCCATATTTTGACATTCTTGTCTGCGGAACTGGTCGCGATAAGCTTGGAGTCACTTGATATGCTGATGTTGAGCACTGGAAGTTTGTGGCCATAGAGTATGTGGTATGGCTTCAAACTGTCCACAAAGAACAGTTTGACTGTGTTGTCAAGGGTGCTGAGCGCGAGGTACTTCTGGTCAGGCGAGAAGCAGATCGAGAGCACATCGTCGTTGACCTTCAACTGCCGTGTCTGTGTTAGCTTCAGCCTTTGCGTTGTTCTTCTTGTGCCGGGAATCTCTTCGTCTACAATGTCGAATCGCCAAAACTTTGCGCTCTTGTCTGCGGATCCAGTGACTACTGATCTTCCATCAGGATGAACAGCGAGCGACCAGATCGCGTGCTTCTCGTCATGCGCCTGGATCTTCTCTATCAGCGTACTTGTGCTGATGTCCCACAGTTCGAGCTCTCCGGACTTGGTGCCGAGAAGTACCATGCGGTCGCCAGGCAAGAATGCTGAGCATAGCGCAGTCCCGCATTCCATGGTCCTGAGACATGATTGTGTCCGCAGATTCCATACTTTGAGCGATCCCGCCGAGGCACTTGCGAGCATTCGATCATCGGACGACAAAGCTAGAGTGCGAATATCTGTCCGATGCCCAGGCAGCTCTACTGCAAGAGAGCGACTGTAGTCGGGCGCTTCTCGACTTCCTTTGTCCTCTCTTGCGCGATGTGCCACAACCTCGTACGCCTCCAAACGGTTGTCCGTGGTCGATATCAGCAGCTGCAGCTTCTTCGCAGCCTTCGCCCCAGATGTAATCCAATTCGCGGAGCGAACCTTTCCTCCTGACGCCCATTTCCCATCTGGCATTTTGACACCAGTCCGAACGATCACGTACGGGACGAAGACGTCTGTCACTTCCGGTTGTTCCAATGCCTCCTCCTTCTCCGGCACCAGTGTCTCTCCCGCTGCAGCAGCCTTCTCCCTTCTTCTCTTTCGCTTCCTGAGCATCACTCGGTGTAACTCGTCTGCAGACCGTGTCCGGAATAGCTCAACAGCCTTCTCTGAGCCGTGGACCGCGATGTAGTCCTGCTTTGGATGGAAGCTGACGCTCACCGTCCTGTCTCTTCCTTGTCTTTGTATAATTCCTTGGCTGCGTAGCACATCTGGTTTCTTCCCATCGCCCACAGACAGCGCCAATTGAGACAGCGCATCAATGTCCAAACTCCATACTTTCAGCTCGCCGTCGTTACCCGCAGTGATACAGCCCGCACCATCTGGACTCATGCCCAAGGCCCAGCACTCGCCACTTGTTTGCGCAACATGTGTCTCAATGCAATGCTGCGCTGACAGATCCCAGATCTTGACCAGTGCATCCTTAGATGTGGACAAGAGGTAGCGTTCCTCCACATCTTCATCTGCTATACCGTCCACGTTCTCATTGGTTTGCGCTCCACCTGTCGAAGTTCGAAGGAAAGCTAAGCCGGTGATCTGATCTTTGTGGCCCTTCAATCTGAATTCGGCAGTTTCAGAAAGCAGGTTCCAGATGATGATGTCTGTGTCTCTGCTTCCACTCGCAAGTCGTGAACCCTCTCGATCGAATTGAAGATGTGTGATGGCGCTCCTGTGCGCGTTGAAGCTCACCACAATCTGGCCAGACAGCGCATCCCATATCCGTATAGATCCGTCTTGATGTCCCACCGCGAAGAGATCGGGCTGGACATCGCATTGTGATATGTAGGTCACGACACTGCGGTTATCCTTGTCGTTCCATCGTGATAGTAGCTCGCCTTTTTTGACATCCCAGCATAGCACTTCCTCGTTCGCGCCTACAAAAGCTCTTCCACTACCAGCATTGCGACTGGAGGCATCGGCAGTCCAGACGGTGTTGGAGGAAGCAGTGGCAATGGTGCCAAAGATTTGCCCGGGCTCGTACCTGCGATATGAGCGCACCATCGTCCTGCTCTGTCTAGTCAGACAAAGTCGGCATAAAGCAATGGCGCAATGCTTCACTTACCTGTCTGGAGGAAAGAGCTCCTGCACGCCCAAGAATATTTCTCGAAGATCGGCAGTCGCTCGCCCCACATGCCGACCGCCGACCGGGATCGCAGAGCCGCATCTTGTCCCACTTGCGCAGGGCTTGGCAGTTACGACAGCTGCATCAGACGCCAGGCAGGAACTCGACTGTTGCAGCGTTGAGCTTTCACGACACTTTCTCTTGAATAGTAACACACCTCATAGCAGCGCAAAGCTGCTCTCCGCCCATCATGCTGCTCCTCGACTATCAGAACGTGCTCATTGAGTCGCTGCTCAAAGATCGCTTCAACCCAGAGTATGTCCCCAGGCAATCGCATAAGGTATGCACTTTGGCTGACAATGGACTAGCAACGCACCCGCCTCGATCGACCAAGTAGTCTCAGACTTCGACAATGTCACCTTCCACATCTCGACGCCAAACGCCAAAACTCAGATCCTCATCTCCATCGCAGTAAAGTGTTTCCCCGAACTCGTCAAATACGGCGCCGAAGCTGTCCTGCAACGCGAATACGGCCCATATATCGTCCAGCCCGAGCAAGGATACGACTTCAGCGTGCAAGTGGATTTGGAGAATCTGCCAGAGTCACAAGAGGAGAAGGATGATCTGATCCGCCGGATAAGCTTGCTGAAGCGTAATGCTATGGCTGCGCCTTTTGAGCAGGCTTTCGATGAGTATGCGAGCTTGGCGGAGCAGGCGAGTCACTACACGAGCGAGAGCGCGCCACAAGGTGTGAAAGAGGGTGGGGAGTTAAGAGCGATCCACTACCGGGATCAAGAAGCCATCTACATCAAGGCCAGCCACGATCGTGTGACTGTCATTTTCAGCACAGTGTTCTCGGATGAGACGGACAGGATATATGGAAAGGTGTTCTTGCAGGAATTCGTCGATGCGAGAAGGAGAGCTATCCAGAATGCGCCGCAAGTGCTGTTCAGGAATGACCCTCCTCTGGAGCTGCAGGGCACCCCTGGGCTGGCCAGTGGGAAGGACAAGGTTGGATACATTACATTTGGTGAGTCTCTGAGAGGGTTTTCCTTCTGTGAGAGAAGACTAATGTTCGAGCAGTCCTGTTTCCCCGCCACCTGACCCAACAACGACGATACGAGGTCATTTCGCATATCCAGACCTTCCGTGACTACTTCCACTACCACATCAAGGCCAGCAAGGCGTACATCCACAGCCGCATGCGACGACGGACAGCAGACTTCCTGCAAGGTAAGTCATATTCCATGCGAAGTTTCACTTCTCTGCATACTGACGTGGCACAGTTCTGCGACGAGCGAGACCAGAGACGGAGGAGAAGGAAAGGAAAACGGCTTCAGGAAGGACGTTCAAGGTGCAGGCTTAGATTCCAGCACTGCCAGTGTTGATAGAATGCGGGCGACGGAAGTCAAGTCGGATGAAGTGTATGCAGCGCGACTGGGATCCTGCCGTTCGCGAGTAGTGACCTGCAAACGAATGAAGTGAAGCTCAGGCCGTTAGGCAACTGAAGCTGACGCTGAAGCTGAAGCTCGGCAGTGCGAGCGGACATTCGTTTCGCGCGCACGCGTCCTCGAGCCTTTGTATAGCTCGACTGCTCATCACAACTCCACACCGCACCACTGACCACCTGTGGTGAAACCACCACCAACGCCACGATGGCGCCGCCTTTGCTCACAATGCCCCGGAATGAAGTTGAAGAAGAGCTTGCGAGAGGCTATCTGGATTCTCAAGATTCGAACTACGCGCGTTGCATCTGCAGTGACTGCGAGCGCTTCAAAGGAGCTGCCGAGGCCATTGCCACCGTCCACTGTGCCGAGGACGATGCCGTCGCGGAGAGTGTGATCGAGGCACAGAAGAGCTTGTGGCGAACTCGAAAGGCCCTTCACAAGTTGCACATGCCGGAACTCTACATCACAGACGTGCCGATAACAGCAATGTCCTGTATCTATGCCTTTTCACGTAACAGAGACAAGGTGCGCTACGATGAGCTGACGCACTGTTATTGCGATAAATGCGACACGTTGTTCAGGAGATATCGAGATGTACGGCAAGCCTCCAGCAACGAACTCGATGCCGGCAAGAACGACTGGGGACTTCGTCTGATTATTGCTGCGCAAAATGACGTGCATCGTGACAGTCCATACATCTTCGAGCGCGAAGAAGACACGAGCATCGATCTGAGCGCAGCGCTCCAACGAATGTCATCGACAGACGATGATGGCGACAATGATGCGAGAGACTGTGATGCACGCGAAGAGCGCGCGCAAGCTGTCAAACTGTTCCATGGAGCACAGAAGAACACCCGAAAGACCGGAGTAGGTCATCCCCGCGTCTCTGAGTGAACTGAATTGACCAGATGGCAGACAGCAGATAAGACTCATGTCGACCACGGCGGATACCACAACAAGTTCATCGTCTGCGACCACTGCATGGCACATGGGCTGCCCTGCAACGAAGCATCTGTCTGCGACCAATGTCACCTGTTTGGCCAGGCCTGTGTCCATCGTTGGTGCCGCGATAGCCCAGCCAGCAAATTGCAATGTCAGAACAATAATTGCCGCTACACGCACCGCGACTCCATCGCTGCGCAACAAGACGGCCCGAGATGGATCATACTCCCAGGCAAACTCCCCCGATATTGGTCAAAAGCCCGTATCGCGTCAAAAACTTTCCAATGCGATTCTGGGGAGGATGGTCTCATCAAAGAGACGTCATTTGCACTTGATCAGAGACAAGAGAACGCAATCAACGAGCTCCGGGCCAGTATCGCAACAGGAGCAAAAACTCTACTTACCATGCGGTTCTCTTGCTCTTGCGAGCTTCGAAATCACGGTGGTCATGCGCAGCACGATCCCGAGGTGGAGTTTGAAGAATCGTTCGAGCGTCAGACCATCGTTGATCAGCTCCATGGTCAGCTGGAGTATCTGAACGAATTCCTCCCGCCTCGTCTGGACGACCAACATGAAGCGATGATGGCTGCAGATGCCGAAGACGACGTGGAGATCGATCAGGGACAGAGACATTTGCCTTGTGTTAGTTGTGGCAGAGAATATGTCTACTACAGCCTCGCTCCTTGCGATCATCGCACATGCATCAAATGTGCTCTTACCCGGCGCATGGTCCTCAAGGACCCCTCCTGCTTCGAGTGCGGCAAGGCTTCACGGGACGTGTGGTTCACTCCATCTGCAGAGGCGATCACCCAAACGCAGGATGCTTATGGATGGAATGCACTTGATGCTGGCAGACCAATCGATATCAACATTTCCTTTGCGAATGATGCGATCAGAGGATATACCCGGTGGCTTTGGACACAATTGAACGGCAAGCTGGTGATTTAGTGTAATGTCTTGCGCGCTCGACAGAAACTTCAGCTGCTGGAAATGATGCTCAAATATATGTGGACTTGGTGACATTGAGCAATCGCCTGCATCGACTGCCAAATAGGTGATTGATCGGGACCATGAATGTATTGCGACACTCTGTGCGACGTGCAGCGGCTGATGGGGAGATAGACAACCTGATCGATCATGCGACGATTAGGAAGGATCAAGTGGTTTGCATCGATGGCCAGACATGCCAGTGTCGCGTGGCGGAGAGACTGCTGCGTTCTACTTAAGGTGATGTTATGAATCGAGGCAATGGTGGTCTTTACATCAGTAAGGCGGACTGTCTGATAGACCTGCACAGCCGGATTGTGTCGCATCAAAAGCAGAGATGGCCGACAACGGGTAGCCTACAGTCCAAGAGTACTCCCAGGTCCGGATTACGCACATCAAGAGGAAGTCTGGACTCCGCATTAGGGTAGCGTAACATGGAAGCTCTGGTATACTGTCGTCTCCGAGGCCGATAGAGTTCTATATCTTTATAGCCTTAGCGCAAAACTCCGTTCACTCTACCTGTAAGAGTGGGTGTGGTGGCGGGAGCTCCATTACGTTCGAATCTGGATGGAAAGTTGGCTCCAGGGCGAACCGCCGCTCCGCGAAAAGTGCACGCTCATCTCTCCACATCTCGAGTACCTATTCGTCAGACATCCATGGATAAGGAGCTAGGCTAGAGGAGGCGACAATGCCGGGTGTGGTGTCTTGGGGAGTGGTCTGAACAGTGCTCGCGGCAGACTGAGCAGTGATCTGTACAGCGTCGTCGTCTTGAGAGACCGAGTGGGCATCGTCGCTGCTATTGTCATTTATCTCGTGATCATCTTCTCTGCCAAGTGTGAACGACCGATCAATTGTGCTGCAGTGGCCCTCTCTGATATCGTTCGATGCGGGCACGGTCGCGGGTTCGTTAGTAGCGGCCTCCAGCTCAACTGCTGTATCCTGAGAATTATGCTCAGGCTCGCCTGTTAGGACTCTCGACTCGCTGTCGCTTTCGCTCTTTCTAGTACTTGTATCGGAAGATTCTGAGTAAGCCGATGCTGTACCTTCAGACTCCGATAAGCTCGCGGGCTCGCTCTCTATTAGCTACGCCCGTTGAGAACTGTGAGACAAAACCCGTATCAAATATTCTGCAAGGCATGCAACAATAAATGTTAGCAGTTCAAGACGCCGCCAGAGCGTCCACTCAGGCCGCCGGAACCCCATTATCAATTGGTCGGAAGGAAGAGTTGAGCACAATTTCCCTGCAAAGTGTATGGTGACAAGGAGAGAGCCAATGCTGGTCCACAAACAACTGTGTTGATGCTGTGGTACGCTGGGAGATATGTACTACGACTGGAAGAGCCCTCGATAATCGTTATGCTTCGATCACATGTGCTGTAGCTCCCCAACGTGCCAAAATGTACGTGGCGAGCATGCCTTGCTCCCTGACTGAGCGAGTATTGAGCTTCGAGCTATGGTGTTCTTTGGAAATGGAAGCAGGGAGCGATGGACCCAAGTACAGACTATGTGATCCGTAAGAAGCTCGTGACCAGGAAGATATGCATCAAGAAGACCAGATTGATACCACTTATTAATTGATACAGAACTTTATAGTCTCACTATCTAATCGATTTTCGTTCTCGAGTCGTTGAACATACTCTCCCTGAGCACAAATCAGCAATGGCCACGCCAGATGATAGCAAGTCTACTGTTACTACCTTATTTATATCAGGAATGAAAGCTACACCACGAAGCTTCCACGCCTCATCCACTTTCTGCATCGTGAACGGCTCGTCAGCTCCGAAAAGAACACAAGCCATATCGCCGACTCTGATCCCATCGTGAGCGAGACCAACACTACCATTACGAAGCTGAAACATCATGTAGTGATCAAATGAGCTTACGCGCTTTAAGAAAGCATCAGCATTGCCTTGCTAAGCACCTACAGAAGTAAGGATGTTCTCGAGAGGAGGGTTGAGCACCAAGTTGCGATCAGCTCGGAAAGCGGGCATGCAGCAGTAGCAGTAGCAGTAGCAGTGAATATTGTCGTCCTTGTGTGAAGTGCGAATGCGCAGCTAATTTGTAGTCAAGGAGATACTGCGTTGTGAGTTTCGATTTTTGCGGCATGTGCGTGGAAAATGTAGTTGGGAATCAGGTGTAAAATGTGGTGTCTTCGACTAAGTGTTAGGGATGCCTGTAGTCTTTCGACCGAACCGCAGGTTCTGCTTCAAACAAAACTTGCGAGGTGCCTGTGTTGCAGACGGCGTAAGTTGGAATCGCTAGGGGACAGACCTGAAAGACGCTTGTCTATCTACGCTTGCGAGGTTTCTTGCGAGGCGGACCCGAAAGGCTGTTACCAGACAAATATCTGCTGGCTGGAAACAGGTCAACGAGGATATTCATCTCTCTGACTCAAATCCTTCGAGCACGCACTTACACAAAACCCCTTGAGACTTTGCTGCTAGGGCATACAAGTATCAAGAATCTCTACCACATTGACACAACCAACGCTCCGACAAATCCGGCATGATCGCACACCTTGAGTTACAATGTCTCAGAGCGCACTTTTTGTTTTCGGAGTTAGTATCCGTAGTTTTCTTCTGTTCTTCGTGTCGACGATTGATGCTATTTATCGCAGTGCAGGAAAAAGCTCTTTTTCCGGCATTTCTTGGGAGAAACTTACAATTCCATGGCAGGCCATTTGACATTCTTCATGATTGTCAAATATGACATCGCTTCCTTGTTTACAGATTTGTACCGGTTGTACGGGGGCTGGACAACCTCGTATTGAACCGGGACCGCCAGGACAGGGATTTTTGGGTTTTTGGGCGGATGTGGTGGTGAGGGAGAGGATCAGGAAGGCGGGAAGGGTGTACTGCATTGTCGGATTGAAGCTGGTGGAAAGAGGCGATGAGGGCTTTGTGTCGACGGAATGGAAGCAGTAGGACTGCGTAGAGGAGGGCATTTCCGGAAGAAGAGAGGCGACAGATATTGTATAAGAGCGTAGCCCAAAACAAGGCTCTTGGCAGATTTCCTTCTTAGCTCTCGTCTCGTATCATGCATCAGTCTAGCAAATGCCCGAGGATATATCGATGATGACAGGCCTCCACTTCCGCTGATTGTTTGCAGGTTCGAAGTCGCTGTACGATGACTTGAGAGGAAGACTTGTGATCAGAAATAGGATCACGGGAATTTGAGAAGACTTAGAGCACACAATGTGCACGCGATGGCTGTACTTCTGTTTGAAAAGATGGCTGCAAATTCAATCAGTGTTGCTACGCGGGATTGCGACGTTTGGAAGATGTCTGCTCTGAAGATGATCATTTCAAAGATGACTGTTGAAAAGATGACCATGCCAAGGACATGGGGATTTGTCGGAAAGACGAGAATGGCGGTCGGTTCCTCCTAGAAGTTGGGGCCGCTCGATGCCGCTCCAGATCTAAACAAGTCAGGATTGACCTCAGGAAGATTGTCAGAGACAAGGTCTCAGGATGCTCGAATTCCCCCGACTGCTCGTGCCTATCACTGCTGCTTGGCAGGTCATTTGATCCGGTCGTGGCGCGAAGAGACAAATGGAGATAACGTCCTTCATATGCCCAGGGCTGGAGACTCGAGAAGGAATACTTTGCCCACATCGCGAGCTGTTTGTTCGATGCCGCTATTCGGCAACACAGCGCCGTAGACATTCCTTTCTGGTGGTTAGCTCAGAGTGTGCGGCAATGCTGGTATTGATTCAAGAAGGCCTGCACTTGCAAAGTTTTAGGCAGGTTCGATCATTCTGCAAAGGAAGCACTTGCATCACACGATGAGACGCTCCATGGCTCCGATCAACTCCAGTCGCTGCCAAGTGAGCAAGATATGCCCTTCGATGGAGGGCGCCGGTCGACTTGGCTGATGCCGTGAAGAGATGGCGTGAGGAGATACTGCTCCATTGATCTTGCCCTCGCTCCAGCAATTGTCGGTCTTCGTTGCCGTCATGGTTCCCGATTACCGCGATGGCACTTGCCAACGTGAATGGAGGCTGGTTGACACCATTTTTCGACAATGTCCAGCACATGGAGTTCCAGGACATGCACGCCAACACTGGCACCATCACATTCGACAGCGGTGTGAAATACCAATTCTGCAAAACAGACCAGTGAGGCCAGTGCGTGCCACTCAGCTTAGCACCTTCCCACTCCGCAGCGAGCTCATGAGTTCCTTTTCCACATTCGCATGAAGCATGAAAGGCATTGTGTCTCTGAACGGTGGCATCCTTCAATGCCTCCCAGCATCACACAGCCGCTGGAAGCGCTTCTGCAGGTACACCCGAGAAGTGGGTCCTTGTTGCAGATTGTACCACATTGCCTTGGAAGTTGGGCGGTTCAGGGTGCGCGGGTAAGGCAAAGGCTGGGTGTTCAATAAGCGCGTCCCCAGGAAAGGTGTGCCACTTCTCATTCGAGTTGCGTGGTTCGAGAAGTGTGCGGTGGTTCGTGGCGCCTGTCGTGGAGATGCGCAGCAGGGGAGAAGATTGGCTGAGGCAGAGATGCCAAGAGTTTGACGAAGAGTGCTCTGCATGACTCAATGGCAGTGAGATGTCAGTGTTTTGTAGTGATCTGTTTATGGGTTTGCCTGGTGTGAAGGGCAGTCTACTACAGAGGGTCTGATGTCTCCGTCAATGGGAAGGCCACGCGTAGGGCGACGGTGCAGTGGAGGTTTCACGACGACACGAGGGTTTGCGTGGCTGCGCAGTCCTGCGTCTGTTCGCCCACCCATCCCGGTCGCTTCCGCCGCCTCAGACTGGTTGCTGTCGCTATGGAGGCTGGGCAGAGTCAGGGTCTCGTGCTGACAGCGACATCGCCTCTTCTCGTGCGTCTGTCTCTTCCGCAGCATACAGCACACGTCTCCCGTAGACATCATCACAGGAAAGCACGAGTGAGGTCAGTGAATGCATTGGGCTGGGCATTGCGAGCGAACCGTTCCGGCAGCGGGAGAACTATTGCGCAAAGCGCGCCGTGATAGGTCGTTTGGGCCTTCGTGCACGCGGCACATCCGAGATTGCATGACCGGCTAGCGTTCTGCTGCTCCTGAGCCAACGCTGCACATTCCTCAGCGACGCACGACGCTGCGACGTCCTTCTGTGTCCGACCGGCGACCGCGACCGAGCAGGAGGCAGGAAGCACGCCGACGACTTCACCACCACCCAACTCACCACAGTCTCTCGTTCTGTCCGAAACGCCAACTACCGTCACTCGCTACACCCATCTGCATTCTTCCTTCCCGATCCAGCGCGCAGCAGCTTCCAGGGACGCCACTGCCGGAACACTGCATCTGCAAGCACCGCGTCAGTTGCTCTGCTCGTCGACCGGGAACCTTTCTTCTTCTGCTTCACCCATAATACCAATGCCCCGTTAACACACGCCATTTCTTCGCTCCGGACGACCGTTTACTTTCGCGCGACCCGGACATTCCTATCGCTGGCACCGATTTCTCACCACATTCTACCAACCACGCCCGATTTCACGATCCCGACCGCCCGAGCGACCGACAACACACCACCTCCTCTGCCCGTTCTGGCGCGATAACGCTTGCACACGTCGCATGCGATGCGAAACCTCCTCCAGCAATTGCTCGCCCTCGGGCCTGAGCTTGCTGCCTACATTCTGACCACCTCCTTACCCGTCGCGCGCGCCGCCTTCGTGCAGTCCGCCGCCTCGTCACCGAACCTCGATCTGTCACAGCTGGGCCGTGTCGCAGTAGGAGGAGACTTTGACAGCATCTCGCTCTACACATATCAGGGACAAAATGAAAACACATCAACAAATGGCAGCCAGTCGCTACTCACGCGGTATCCCGATGGCGCATTCCAGTCGCTGGCCCTCGCCGATGCGGACACCTCAATACGAGCCATGTGCTCATTCGTCGCTGATGGAAAACTTCAGGGCGTGGTCGTAGGAGGCAATTTCACCAGCTTGGGAGGAGTGAGAGCGGAATCCATTGCGCTGTGGAATCCTGATAGTAATGAAGTCACGGCCTTGCCAGGTCTTTCTGGTGGACCTGTGAACGCGCTGTACTGCGACGACGAAAGCGGGACTGTATACGTCGGAGGCCAATTCAGGGCAGGCAACTCTTCAAATGCCATGGCCTGGACCACAGGATGGGTGAATCTGCCCTTTGCCGGGTTTAATGGACCCGTCAACAGCATCACCAAGGACAGTGGAAACAACATTGTCTTTGGCGGCCAGTTCGCCGTTCTTGGAAACACCACCACCAGCACTGAAAGCATCCCGCAGGCTGTCAGCATCGGCTCAGGAAACATCACGGCCGCAGGATCTACGAGCCGAGCGGGCTTCAGCGATCCGAACAATATCATCTGCAAAACCGGCGAAGAACAAGGATCGGGAAATACCTGGCTTCTCAACGACAACACTGGAGGCTACTGGGAGTCCGCGCTTGGCTTTGGCGTCAGTCCCACCGCCTTGCGCATTTACAACACCGACTACGAGGGGCGCGGCACCAAGAGCTTCTACTTTGAGGAAATGAATACCGCCGGCATTCTCGAACTGGAGTACGTCGATCCCACGACCGGTCAGAATGCCACCTGCATCCGTTTCTGTCCTTTGCCGGAAGGCAACACCACCGTCCAAGAATTCCGCTTTGTGCGCCGTGTTGCTATGACCACATTCCGTATCTGGATCACCGACTTCTACGGAGCGGGTGCTGGTCTCAATGGCGTTGAACTGGTCTCGGACGAGGTATACAGCTTCGCAGTAAATGCCTACAACTCGCCCTCATGCGTGGATACCGCAGCCGCCTCAGTATCGACCGCCACCCCTGCGGAATCTTGGGGCATCGTCCGGAACTCTGGCCTGATCTCATCTGATTTCCTTTCCACTGTAATCAACTCTGAGGCGAACGTGGGCGACAACACCAATGTCGTGTTCCAACCAAATCTGCAGCAATCCGGAAACTACTCCGTCACACTGTACACACCTGGCTGTATCCTTGACGAATCATGCAGCTCCCGAGGTCGCGTCGAGATCACGGCCTCAATGACCGCCGACTCTGATCCCGCCACGACCAGCAGCTTCCAGACCAACAACTACGACAAGTTCGAGCAGATCTACTACGGCTATATCGACACCGATGGCTTCCAGCCTACAGTGACCCTTGCTCCGGCTGCCGGGCAGCGCGTTCCCCTCACCGTTGTCGCGTCGCGCGTTCGATTCGAGCTCATCTCCGCTGCTGATGGAAACTCCTCTACCAGTACATCTTCCTCCTCTACCGGAGGACTGAATGGTCTTTTTGAGTACAACCCTAACGAAGCGACCACAAGCACGAACTTCTCGACTTCTGTTGTCAACCGGGCGGGAACCTCTCTTGACGGGCGCGCAAGCTTTGCCAGCGTCATCCGCTACAACGACAACATCTACGCTGCAGGCAACTTCTCCGGCGATGGCATCTCCAACATCATGTCCATCGGTAGCGATGGAGCTGCAGCACTCCCACGCGGCGGACTCAACGGCGAGGTGTTCAACATGATGCTCAACGGGAGCACCCTCTTTATTGGTGGCATCTTCACAAACACCGCGCAAGACCAGACTGAAGGATTGAACAATGTTGGTTCCTTCTCCATCGACGGCAACGAGTGGGCGCCTTTGGGCGCCGGTGTGAACGGCGGTGTCTTCAGCATTGTCCCCCTCGTCATGAATATGACTGCCGACGACCGCAGGGACACATTGGCCATCAGCGGCAATTTCACTTCTGTCAACGGTTTTGGCGACAATGCTGCATTTGATGCTGCCGGCTTCGCAATCTGGGTGCCTAGCGAGAACAACTGGCTGAAGAACATTCCCGGCACCAACAGTGCGCTCAATGGCCAGCTCACCGCTTACACCACTGTACCCGGCATGGATCCCGTCTACGCAGGAAAGATCGATTCTCAAGGCCTCGACATCAACGATGTCGTCGAGCTGGTCGGCTCTGGCACACCAGAACTGCAGTCGCTTAACATTCGACTCTCGGCCAATACTGCAGCTAGTTCAAGTGGCGTGCAGAAGAGAGACCTCACCGACGGTCAGTCTGGTAGCAATTACACGGGCGTATACGATGGTGTCTTCTACAACAAGAACAACCTCAATATCACCATTCTTGGAGGAAGCTTCAGCACGACCGCAAGCAACGGCAGCACGATCGAAAATCTTGCTTTCATCAACAACACTGACAGTGACCGAGAATCTGTCAGCGGCGTGTCTGGTCTCACCTCCGACTCGATCTTCATCGCCATGGACACGTATCAGACAGCGCTCTGGGCTGGTGGTGCCGTGAATGGTACTGTCAACGGCAACCCTGCCACAGGTCTCGTAGTCTACGACCTCTCTGCAAACCGATTCGCAGCTCCCCACCCGCCAGCTCTTGGTGGGGAAAATGTTGTGGTTCACTCCATCGCTGCTCAACCCGAGGGAGAGGATGTCTACGTTGGTGGTGACTATGCGACTGCAGGCTCACTTCCTTGCGGACCACTGTGCTTCTACGACACCAGAGCTTTACAATGGCAGAGCACTGGATCCGGACTCGAGGGCGTCATCTACACCATGGTGTGGACTTCCAACACCAAACTCATGATCGCTGGCAACCTGACTGTCAATGGCAATGAGACCACAATGGCGACCTATGATGCTAAGAAGCAGATTTTCACCGAACTCGAGGGAGCATCCAGCTTGCCGGGACCCGTCACTGCCATCTCTGCTGTCAACGGCGACTACAGCCAGTTCTGGGTCAGTGGCATGTCTACCAACAACCAATCCGTGTTCTTGACCAAATACAAGGATGGCACATGGACTGCCGCTTCCGGTCTAGGTGAATCTACCTCTATCCGAAAGCTGCAAATCATGCCACTCACTTCAGACCACGACTCGAGCGACATGGTGGCTACGGATCAGGTGCTCATGATCCTCGGTAACATCAACATTCCCGATCAAGGCAACGCGAGTGCTGTGCTATTCAACGGCACCGTGTACGAGCCTTACATCCTGACCAATATGGAAGATGGTAGCCAAGGCAGCTTGTCAGCCATCTTCGTTCAGAACCCCAACAACTTTGTCAACAACAAGAGCTCTGGCCTTGCTGTCGGCATCATTGTTGCAATTGGTCTCGCCATTGCCCTGGCAATCACTGGTCTGATCATCCTTCTTGGCCTCTTACTCGAACGACGAAGACGACGTATTGAAGGTTACGTTCCCATTACGGCCGACAAAAGCGCGAATGTGAATCGGCTTCCTCCCGAACAGCTCTTCTCGAAGCTGGAGGGAGGAGGGCATTCTCCGCCAAAGATTTAGAAGTTCTTTTGTTGCTTGACGTGTTGTTGTTGCACTGCTGCAGAACAACGAGAGCTTCCCGCCGCTGCTAATGCGCCTCGTCCTGTACAGACACGAAGGAGATTACGGCAAGATGCCGCCTCCGCGCCCGCCGCCGCGACCCACATCTGGTCAGCAGGAGCAGCAGCCCCGGAAATGACATGGAACATACAACCTTTATTACGCCCGTTACGAAACCACACACACACATCGTTTCTTGTTGTTAATAATGACCACAATATCTTTTGCGCTTTCTGCAAAAAAGGACAGGTGCCCAGTCGCCCTCGAGTATAGTCGGGACAAAGAAGAATACCGAATCTGAGATCGTTTCTGCCATTTTTTCGCTGGGTCTGGTACATCGCCGGCCTACCTTCATCGTCACCCCGGTCGTTGGATCTCCTTTGCGCCCTCCGAGGGAGAGTGGAAGTGGAGATGCTGGTGCAGGAGGTGAACAGGATAGTACAGTTCGCTTTTGGTGGAGAGAGGGCCTCGTTGAATTGGATTTGAGTTTTTGTTTTTTGCCGGGTTTGCACACATTTCCAGATGATGGAAGCAAGCAAGAAGATACCACCCCTCGCATTGGGAAAAGACTCTTTTTTTGTTTAGTGTTTTCTGCTGTTGTTGACTGGAGTAGTTTGTTGAGATGGGAGATCTTGGTGATCTGATTTTTCACTACGCTTGCTTGTTTCATCTCAAATTTGTTTTCTCGTTTTGGATCCGTGTTTGTGTTGCTGTTGATACTGTCGTGTGTAGGGTGTGATGCAAGGGGGGAGAAGTGGAGAGGAACAGAGGAGAAGAGGATTGCTGGCACGGCCGAAATTTACAGTCTAATATGACCGTGTGACTAATCCTTGGGGGAGGAGCAGGACGAGTGGAGGCAAAGAGAGGAGAGGAGAGGAGGGAAAGATGTTAATGTCTTTTATTTGAGAATGGAGATGCGGAATATGGGGTGGAGCACATGAGGGTTGGGGGATGAATGCTGAGGATGGATGGATGTTGAAGTTCGGAATGTATGTATGGGGCAGGCAGATAGGAAGGCAGGTAGGCGTGGCAATTGAGAGATGCTGAGACTTTACATAACTGTTTTCGTTGCCTTTCCTCCCTACATCTGCTAGCTAAAGCACAGCGAGTCCAATCGTCACCAGTAGCCTGCTTCAAAGCCACATGTAGCTCATTATCGCCATGACAATGGCAACAATGCATGCAGTGCCAGTGGACGAGCCGCGCAAGGTCGTGCTGCCCCCTGTCGAAACTTCCGGCGAGCTAGTAGTAGTACTGCTTTCACCACCAGCATTCAAAGCATCGCAGCTCGTGAAATTCTCTCCACCTAGCATTTTGCCGACCTCTAAGACCGACTCTCCATGGATGGCTTTGAATGCCGCTCCTGCAACTGTCGCGTTCGTCGCGCAGAACACTGTAGTGAAGTTCGCTTGCACCGCTCTCCCGTCGCACGTTGCCTCCCAAACCTGACCATCGAAATCTGCATAGCTTGATATATTTACACCACCGGGAAGCGTGATTCCTAGTGGAGCCAATGTATGAACCTCAACATAAGGTCCATCAGTATCAGGTTTCGAGTACGTCAGAATACTTTCGATGACTGTTGCGCCTTGTAATTCGTAGAATCGAGCATCGCCTGGTTGCCAATTATTGCCTGATAATGTTGAAGCCGAGGCATTGGTCGAGACACTATCCGGTGGGGAGCCCGCCCAGGTGAGATTGGTGAAGTTGCCGATTATGCTGATGACTTGGGAGTAAGTGTATGGGATTGTGACGATGGTTTCGTCGCGGCCGGGGAAGAAGCCTGAGGCGCAAGGGTTGTTGGAGTCTGCTGGTGAGGGTAAGGAGCCATTTGTTGCGGGGATCGTGAAGCCGGCGGGTGCGAGGTACTGGCCAAGGGCAGTATAGGACAGTGGTGCCAAGAGGAGCAAGCTTCTGCCAAGGGGAGACATAGTTTGGGTCCGGTGATTTGTAATTGTTGATCTGTGAGTGAGAATTGGAGGAAGAAGAAGCAGGAAGGAGATCAAAAGAGAGGAATTTGTTTTGTCTTGTTGTGGCTTGAGGACCGGAAATCCAACGGGAATATCGAGGATGTACGCTAGTGAGCTAGTGTCGATTGAGACTAGGTCTCAGCCACGTCCATAGCTCTGATGCTGTGGGCTTGAAGCTTACCTTGAGTACGATGAGCTGCGTGGCTGTTTGCACATATAGATTGTGAACTAAGAAAGAAGGTGTGTCTTGCCTCAAACTTCTCAATCAAAGAGTAGCTGTCAAAGCTGTCATTTATATGCTGCACAGTCGATGATGGAAAGAGTGCTATTTGGGAGAATGTAGTGGAGACTGGTTTGTCGGCTGTACCGATGAATGAGATATTATCGTAGAACGTTTTGGACGCAGAGTAGCAAGGCAGTGGGGCTGTCTAAGAATCTCAGATGATTTTGAGATAGCGACAACATATAGCAGCCTCGTTTGAGCAGTCTTTGTTCAAGTTTGGAAGGTTTTGTCATTCTGCAATTGCCCGTGTCGAGACTGCTAGGAAACATCGCATATAAAATATCCTTCACCCTAACACACACGATCGTTTATAGAGAGTGGGATGAGTGGACCGTGGAAAGCGACATTGATTCGTTCATCCATGAAAGCGTGTCCGGAATTTCCGATGTTCATCGCATACGAAAGGAAAGTTGGCTTTCCAGACTGAGGGCTGTTGGCTTGCTTTGAACGAGCGCAATACGGGTATGATCGTTGATGTTGGTCGCAAGAGTTGTTATAGGCTTAACCGGTTATATCTATAAATTCATGCCAGTCAATCTTGGCGCAAGCTTTGCTGTACTGTAGGCACAACCGGCTATATTGATAGACTCAACGCCATGACTCATGCATGTTGTATGGATAAAGCAGCAAAGTGAGGGGATAGTTTATGGCGAACTAGGAACCTAAGCGGCTAAACTTGCTTCTTCCGTTTACAGACTGGCATACGCAGAACTGGACTATAGTGATAACAGCGCGAAGGCCACTTTACTATCATGAAGATCTAGTGCACAATTCATCTCGGCCACCACTAATGAGAATGAAAATTGTTACAATCGGTTTATTCGACTACGCGAACGTAGGTGTTGTTGTCCACAAGTGACCTATAAGGTAATGATTGCATCCCAGGTTGTAAGTACTGCATCCGAAACTGGGATACCGCCCAGTTGCTCGGACTTCAATGAAGTGGGCTCCAAATGGAAGTCTGGCATATTGATCCGCCATTAGGGAGGATCCATGGTGTTGGTCATTGATGAACGAAGACAGCGGCCGCGTTGTTCAATATACTAAGCATGGATGCCTGTTGTCACGATGCCTCGAACAAGGTCTGATGTGGTACCAACAGAACGAAAGAATCTCTTTTGTGTGTTGGTGAGCTTCGAATCTCCGCGTTCACTCAAGTTGGTGCTCGTATCGCCGTTCCGAATATGTGCATTGCTAGTGAAGCAGAATGGCGATTCTTCGGACGATCGAGCACACCCTGCTCAAAGAAACATATATATTCATGACATCCGGTGCTACGACTTACCCCATCACTTTGACAATACTCGGAGCTTTCCCATACACTGCCCTACAGAACTTTGAAAGAAAGTCATCGACGTTCTGTCGATCGTCTTGTCAACATGCTGGGCCTCAACCAGTCATGTATCTTAGCTTTCGTCACGATCATGATGGTAGCGCACGCAGCACCGACGCCTGGATATCTTCGTGGTGTGTAACCTCAGTGACTGATGGAAGACGAGACACGAAACATCGATGCTGACATCAAAAGATCCGGCAATCGTGGCCCGTGGAGCAGAAGCAGAGAATACAGTCGACCACAAAACTGAAGTCGCCCATTCTACTGGGGATGAAGACCCGGGAATGCCCCAGTTTTTTACAGAAATAGATCCCTCCGGATTTGCGTACTTGGTGCAATGCGATGATCCATAGCGTGCTTCGCAACTGGAGTCGCTGAGACTGAATATTGCGGTGTAAAGGTATGGTCAGATCGGATCAAATCTGGAGCGAGAAGTTGCTAACACCGATAGAGCTTGGTGAACGATTCGGAGGAAGAGCGTGGCACAAATTTGTAACATGCTTACATTGATTGTGGTATTTTGACACTCACTACGCGCTCAAGGGAAGCCAAGCGCTTGACATGGACAAGTCTTTCTCAAGCGCGTGACACGGCAACATTTATTGCTCTTGATAGAAAGAGCCTGTCTGCGAGAGTGGAGGAGACAAACGTTCTTTGATCGATGTGCTTTGTCGCTACAACACTTGTAGAAGAAAGAGAGGTGGAGGAAAAGAAACGGACATTCGTCTCATGGAAGGCGTTTGACTATATCGCTCAATGTGAAGTCACTCATTCTAGCTACCAGCCTAAAGACACCGTGTCATCGTGACAATTAAATAGACCTAACTTGACGCAGTATCTACACACCGGACGAAGCAGACTGTCGGTTGGTTATGGCCGTGTGTAAGAAGGCTCGCCGGTACGTGCTTGACACTGACATTTCGCATCATGTCCCTTATACGTGCTTTGTAACAGAGCTTGGACATTGGTCACCGTGCGTTGAAAGGTGAATTCGGTAGCAAAGATGATCCGAGCATTGAGTCTGCTACCATCGAAGGCCAAAGCTGTGCAATCGCTGTTGCTATCCCTGGCCACGGTGACTTCTGTTTCCATTCTCAGTGGCACATCTCGCTGGCTCAGCCACGTATTCCAAGGAAGGCTGGATGCAGTTCCAAGGGGGTTGAGCGGGCGTTCCTTTTCGTTCTCCACTTTCCATGAGCAGTTCCGTCTCTAGCTATACGTATTGGACGCTGCACTGCTGAAGTACGTGCCCTGCAATGTGCAAGTCAGTGTTGCAGAAGGAAACTGTGCTACGACAAAGCTGAAGAACTCATTTTTTGATGGAGCCCACTGCAGAACATACGAGGTTCATTAGTCCTCGAGTATTCTCCACAGCCGGGACCAATGCGTCCGCACGCGAACTAGTCTGCAGCACGGCACTGCTCTATTCTACAGGCCTTGATCGTTGGAATCTCTCAGGGTCCTGTCCACTGTTCTGCTTTGAGCGAATGACTCGATAGACTTTCAATGAAGATGCCGGTTTGCGAAGCAATTGGGTTGGATCGATCGCTCTGCAAGGTTGCGCTATCCGTTCGAGCCCCAAGATTGGGGTAGCCAAAATCGGTTATACTGTTGTGTGCAATGCCGAGGAACGCCGAGCAGGGTATGTCCCTTGACCGTAAGCAGCGATTGAGCTTTGGTCTCCTACGGCGTTGCTGAATGCATATGACGAACTCAGTCATGTCGTTCTGACCTTTAGCTTTGTCACGAAAGCTGTTCGCTCGTGAGACTACGATTTTAAAGTCGCCTCTAAGAAAGCGCTACGCAAGCCTTGCTGTGGCTAGACTTACGTGGGTGAAGAAGGGAGCTCATCATGTAATTTATTCACGACTTGGAGCTTTTTCGCGGCAAAGGACAACGCTTCCGGTTGGTGCGAACGTAGTTGTGTAATGGTCGACTGTCTGTACCACCACAGAGTAGCGGCACAAAATTCACTTACCCTGCATGCTTCATGAGAGTAAGTGCAGCACGGTGAACTTCATGACTATTTGACCCAGTGAACTCGTTCTAGAAACTTGGCAGGGATGGCTACAACTGCAATGCCTCAATGGGGAACGATCCGCGATTCATAGCCCTTCGAGTCGAGCCGCGGAACGCTGAAGCTTGATGACAATCTGATTTCCCGTTCCGTCTATGTATACGAGACAACACGCCGCACAGTCAGCGAATTTACACAATACAGTACAATGTGTCACTTGGCTATATGGAACGGATAGCAAGGAATCTATCGATATCTGGGCATTTGCTCCCTTCTTGGCATTTAGTTGAGTGCACATTTACCATAATTGTCTGACCCTTGTTGGCCGGCCAATTCCAAAAAGCCCTACAGTGCTCGTCAATTGAGTCGATATTTTGCGACATCAACCAAGGAACGCCCTGCGCACTTCTGAGCTTATACCCATGTGTTCAGCGTATGCAAGTGACACATTGTAGAGCCCTCAACGGCGAATCCCAGCACGTTGAAGCTTATTGGTCATTATACTTCCCGTTCTGTTTATGCATATGGTAGACTGTATGTTTGGAGAAAATTCCCGATGACAACATTCTCAGCGTGGCTGCATGGGACTATGTGCCGAACGGAATGTACGTCAAACAACGTCAGTTACAGTACTGACATGTAGAGTGACTTTGGTTGGCATTTGCTACTTTGATATTTCCATGCGCTGCTGGTAGATTATCGACCGTCGCGGATGCGTTGACGAAGCACAGCGTGAGGAAGGAGAGGCGTCTTGGGCAGCCTATCCTAGCATTTGATCCAAATTTGACATGCTCTCGATGAACTCTATGCCGCGTGGGGGCATAACTTAGGAAAGGGCTGAATTTATGCAATGCACCGGCGCGCGAATAGCGGTCTTCGGGAAATACTTATCATGGAGCTTCGTCTTCAATTCGTCTGGCTTGTTTCATCCATACTATCTCAACAGACCCAATTCGTCGAAGTGGAAGACGTCGCTAACACCACCAAGATGCATTCATCAATGCTCATACTATCACTGAGCATCCTTGGTCTTTTCTCGTACCAAGTTGTCAAAATCCTGTACACCAAATTCAAACAAAGAAAGAAAGCGCGTCAACTCGGTTGCCAAGAAGCACCACTTTACCCATACTGCGGCTTTCTTGGTCTCGAACTTATCAAGCAAATGCAGACTGCCGATGCGACAAAGAAGTTTCCAGATTTTCTGGTGGAAAGACACCAACACATGAGTCGGGTTGCTGGCCGAGTTTGTGGCACTTTTAGGTACACACTTCTTGGCCAGACAGTACATCACACATCCGAGCCAGAAAACATCAAGGCGATGCTCACTACGAGGTTCTCGGACTTCGATTTGGGTCACGTTCGACGCGCGATCATGGGGGAGGTACTCGGCGACGGCATTGTGAGTACACCTATGTGTGTCTTTGCAGGTCACTAACTCCGGTACGCTAGTTCGTCCAAGATGGTAAGGCATGGGAGCATTCTCGAGCCATGCTTCGACCCAACTTTGTCCGGGAACAAATATCGGACCTCGAAATGGTGGAACGGCACTTGCAGAATATGTTCCATGTACTTGCGATTCAGGAGGACGGCTGGACCGCTTCTGTCAATGTTCAAGAAAAGTTCTTCCGACTCACAATGGACACCGCGACAGAGTTCTTGTGCGGCGAATCTGTGAACAGCCAACTCGCTGGTTTCACACATCAGCACGTGGAGACATCATCATTTGGCACCAACTTCGATCAGGCGCAACTCCACATGGCGAAGAAGTTCCGCTTGGTCGAGTGGCACTGGTTGCATAATCCGCCAGAGTACCAAGCCAACATACGAGTTATCAACGACTTTGCCAAGCGTTATGTGGACAAAGCTCTCGCAAAAGGCTCGGCCTTGGGATCGAAAACGCAAGAGAGCGAGAAGTATGTCTTCCTGCAAGCCTTTGCGAAACAAACTAGCGATCCCGTCGAGCTTCGCGCTCAAATGCTCAACATTCTTCTCGCTGGTCGTGATACTACTGCATCATTACTCTCTTGGGTCTTCCACGAAATGCTCCGTAAGCCAGAAGTCTACGAAAAACTTCGCTCGGTTGTTCTCGATACCTTCGGCACCTACGAGAGTCCAAACGATATCAGCTTCTCGAGACTCAAAGGTTGCCAATACCTGCAGTATACTCTCAACGAAACTCTCCGTCTCTGGTCTCTTGTAAGCGTAAATTCTCGGATAGCGAACAAAGATACCACGCTCCCTTGTGGCGGAGGTCCGGATGGCAAATCACCAGTTTTCATATCTGCTGGAGCACAAGTCGACTTTTCAACTCATGTACTGCATAGAAGAAAAGACCTATGGGGAGAAGATGCAGACGAATTCCGACCGGAACGATTCGTGGGGAGGAGGCCAGGCTGGGAATTTCTCCCGTTTAGTGGTGGGGCGAGGATATGTATTGGGCAGCAGCTGGCGCTGACTGAGGCTGGCTACGTTATCGTGAGGTTGTTGCAGAGGTTCGATCGTATTGAAGCTGCACAAGAGGACCTAGAGGGCCCGGTGTTGAGTGATCTAGGGCTGACGAATTGTCCAGCCAAGCCAGTCACTTTGAGATTGAGGGAGGCGAGGAAGGGGCAAAATTGTTAGGCAGACCAGCTTCTGCTTCCTCGGGTTATAATACTGGCATATGATTTCCTTGGATTGAACTGATCCTAGATGGACTCGCAGTCAATTCCGGTATGATAGCATTGTTGGATATGCAGCACCTCACGTTGTGCGATCCGACTCTGAATCAGAACACATATATGACGCGATGTCGCCGAACGGACAAGGACAAACATATTTTTCAAATTGATTTGACGATGGTGGTTCGCATCGGGATACAGCAACATGATTGAAAGCCACCTGTGAATGCTGGATTCTTGCCTTTGGTTGTGGAATGCCAGCGCTACAACAAACGATATTGTGACTCCTCCGCGCGCAGCTGCACCTTAACTGCGGTACAGGTTTCTGCGACCTCTGCAATTGATTGTGCCGCACCGCTGGTCTCTGGTTTTCCCTCCTCACCTTCACGGTACAAGAACAATAGAGGCAATATATCGTCGCGCCAGCGAGGAGCTTTGGCTATGGAGCTTTTCCACAGAGTTCCCACCCAGGTCAGAAGGGCTAGGAGCCATACCAAAGCAGGTAGTGCGATCCATACCCATTGGATGCGCACAAAATTGACCATGATCAAGGTTCTACCCCGAGCCATGGTGGTATTCTCCGACCTGCTAGCCACAAAAGCGCTGTCTCGTAAAGTTTTTGTCATTGCCTTTGCGGTATTGTTTGCAGCACATATGAGGTGATCGTCTTCGTCGGCACAGCCGGAGATATTGCCATAGAAGATGGAGCCAAGGATGTCCTGTGCTGCATACATGGACTGTGTAGGCAAGATCAAGAGCGAGGGAGACGACACGGTTACCGCTCCAGCGAAGATGCCTTGGATGAATCCCATGAGAGAAGAAAGCGAACTTGAAGCGATTCCAAATTTCTGGCCGGGCTGCATACCATGATCTTGGCCCCAGGGCGGACTGAGCTCCAATCGGCGCCAGCCAACAGGGTTGTCCTTGTGAAGCAGGCTGTAGTTTGTAGGCATAGAAGGTAGGGTGAAGTTGCACCACCAGTCGATGCTGTCCTCGTAGTACACTCCATTGTTCACGCGGGGACGTAGACTTTGTACACAAATTTGCAAGGCACACTCTGTAGCAAAGATGGTCGAAGCATTGGAAATGCTGTTACCAAATGCCAAAGCAGTGGAGTTGCTGTTGCTGCCTTTCGCCATCATCATCTGCACGACTGGCAAGCTTTCTCCAGAATGCACCGTGCCGTTGACTGCTGTTGTCAAATTCATTGGCACGTCTTGTTGACTGGGCCATGCACTCCACGAAAGACCGAAATCTGTCCCAGGAAGGCCGAGCTGACATTGCTCTTCGTCGTCCATCTGCCATGAGCAATTCTTTCGGAGGCCCGAGGAGAAGCTTTTGCAACTAGGACGGACTGCAAGTGTTGCAATAGGATCCCAAGTGCAGTTGCCAGTGGCACAATCAAATTGAGGGATGGACCAAGCCTGAGATTTATCTGTGTTGAGCAGTGAGTTGTAGACGTTGGCCTTCATGACTGAGTCGATCCAGTAGACTAGGGCTTGTCAGTGATGCTGAGTTGTCACCTTCAAGCTCCGAGCGCTCACCATATGAGGCTCCCAATTGTGAAGCCGAAGCCGGGATGCCATTGGTGCTGTAGTCTGCCGAGTACGTCACATAAGCCGGCACTGTGATGTTCTCTGTTGGCTCAGGTGTGTAGTGCACAAGGTTCTGAATGAACGGATCAAAACCGACTGCCAGGATCGTCGCGAGGGCCGCAAGTACAGCGAAATGTCTGTCATGATGAGAAAAGTGTCGAAATGCGGATACTGGCCGACTTTACCTTCCCTGCTGCTCAAAGATGAGAGCCAAACTTCCAATGATGCCTCGGCTTGCGGAGTCGAAATATCTGAGATCTGACATTGTCCGACGACCCTCTGCGAACCAGACCCATTTGAGCTGAGAGAGGCCGGATGTGACCGGAATCAGAACCATGACTTTGGCCAGCGTGCTGAGCATGATATGATCGTGTTGAGTGACACATTTCTCCACGCGGGTTGCGGCTTGCCATCGTAGTGGTACAGGATGCCCACAATCGCGGCCAGAGCGCCAGCAGATATGATGACGCCGAGCAGTTCCAGCACCCACCAATCCTCAAGTCTTGCGAGAAAGCCGGCCGTTTTCGAGGTGCCAGATCGGTGTTGCTGCGAGTTTGAAGGTGCTCTCGCTCCATCTTCCTGGCTCAGCGCGATACTCGCGGCGTGGACTGTTGCGCCCTTTTTGGTGACAGTGGCCTCCTGTGCGCCAGGTACAGGATGATACCCGACTTGCTGGAAAGTGGACATGTTCACTGCCGGCGGTGAAAGAGTCCGGCAGAAAAGGGTGCTGCCACTGCGAAGCAAGTCGTCACTTCAGCTGTATGTCGAGGCTCGGAGGCTGGAGGATTCGGTTGATATATTTGGCACCGCCATGCCCGAAGTGCAGATGAAGGAGCTGAAGGAACGGCGGCAGCCCAAGCGTGCAGTTGGCGCTTCGGTCGCTTCTACCAGTGGCTGAATTTCAAGCTGTGGTCGTTTTTGCTGCACGCGGCCTCTCCTGATCCTTCGCCAATACCGAGAAGCTGGCCGGGCCACAATTGGAGATCCTCGAATCGTTTTCATATACGCGCTGTGAAGTCCCATCAACTTGGGACAAGTGATGCCGTCAACCAAGAACGCGGCCTGTGCGGTCGACGATGTTGCGTCAGCTGGCCGGCGTGGGACACTTTTGCGCAAGCGAATCCACGTGCTTGCTGGTGTGATTGATATCGCCTCAGCCTCACCATTCAGGCGGATGCGATGTTCGGGACACTTCGCTTCGCTTGCAGCTGTAATTGGACTTGTCAGCTGCGGATCCCTCCCAAGTTTGACTGCTTGTTCGTCAATCTGCGTCAAATTCCAGGAGCGCGAATCGTCCGCCGGCATTTGCCAGCCGCACAGCTTGCACATCGCTTCTTACCTCGCACACATGTCGTTCACGGCGAATACTGGGACATGTTGCGCCGTTCCAGATCCAACGATCGCACCAGATCCGATATGGAAGCGACGCGTCGGGGTAGAAGGCCGACAGATGGGCGTCAGCTACACTCGTGTGCGCATGTGTTGATCCTGCGGACCCATCGCGCTGCACAGCCTGGCTCGACAACGGAACTACATTCGTCATTTGCTCCATACAAGTACGGCTTCAGAATCGCGCCGAATTGAGGCGGGATCGTCAGCCGGCGGTCGCGATGTGGTTGCTGAACGCTCAGACGCGACGTCTGGAAGAATTCATCGACGCCAGGCAAATGGTCGCCAAATATGCAATTCTCTCGCATACGTGGGGCAAAGGTGAAGTCAGCTTTGACGATATTCATCGAGACTATGCAAAGGCTATGGACGGCTACCGCAAAATTGAGTACACGTGTGTTCAGGCTCTGAAGGTATTTCAAGCAGCGATGAAGATTGTGAGTATACTGAACCCGCAACCAGACAGCTAACGCGTCGCCCAGGATGGCGTCAACTATGTCTGGATCGACACTTGTTGCATAGACAAGAGGAGCAGTGCCGAGCTTTCCGAGGCGATCAATTCGATGTATCGTTGGTACTATGATGCCGAGGTATGCTACGCTTACCTCGAAGATGTCCGTTTCATGATAGCAATCGAGAGCTGGGAACTCGGCCCTCCCTTGTTTAGGCGGTGGAAGAAAGCTATTGGCCGGAGTCGGTGGTTCACGCGCGGCTGGACACTGCAGGAATTGATCGCACCGCAGACCGTCAAATTTTACGACAGAGCGTGGCTTCCTTTGGGCAGGAAGCATGAAGTCGTGCTTCCTCTGTACCAGATCACCGGCATATCCACAGATGTGTTGAGGGATCGCAATCAGCTGCAACGAGCTAGCATAGCGCAGCGAATGGCCTGGGCATCACGTCGCAGCACAGCCCGAGAAGAGGATCAGGCGTACTGCTTACTGGGATTGTTCGATGTCAATATTCCCCTCTTGTATGGCGAAGGCAAGAAAGCTTTTGCGAGACTGCAAGAGGAGATCATCAAGACTCGGGGCTGGGAAAATCAAGATCACTCCATTCTCGCGTTCCCAAGTACGAATGGCGATCTGCTGGCCTGCTCGCCCGGAGAGTTCGAAGGTTGTCGAGGGCTTGTTGGGACCATTCTCGCTTCTGAGGGCGTCTTTGAATTGTCGAGTAGAGGCTTACGACTCAGCCTGTTAGGAGCTACGCTGCCTGCTGCGAACCACACCCCCAATGACGTTGAGCGAACGCCTCCAGATTTGGTAGTCATGCTGAACTGCGCGAAAAACCGCGGAAGGTCTCGCATTGGCCTTCGACTTCGGGCTCGACCGCGGTCTCATATTCCAGGTCATGAACAACTGGACACTGGTCGAGATGAAGTGATATATGATCGGCTACCGGAGGTGGTCGATTTGACAGCGCTAGACCTTTTCAATTATCGTCGCATGGACATCACAATTGCCAGAAAGCCGTTCTCCTGGCCGCGCATGTCACGACACCTCGTGCTTAAATGCCCAGAAGCTCTCATCCGCCTCAGTGGGCTCACCACCTGTTATAGGCGACATTGTGGCAATTCGGCGTTGTGCCCGCAACAGTACTGGACCGACAAGTCGGGAAACCACAGTTATATCTTCGGTCTAGAACAGCAGGATTCAGGCGAACTCAAGATGAGGCTCCGAAGCGACGGGAAAGTTGCTGCTGATTTCGAAATGGCATTCAAGATACCAAGCGTAGATGGTGGCGTCGCGGGAACTCAGAATCCAGGCGGGATCAGCCATGAAATCTGGCCCGTGGTGGTGGTTCACGTGGAGGCAGATGTTGAAGTCACGCCGCCGATGCTCGCCGCGCGGTGCTCGGCGTCCAGGCACCCCCGTGCCAGAAAAATGGCACGTGCAAAGCTCTGCAATCTGTCCGCCGGAAGTTCGCGTCTGTTCAATATCGATGTGGACAAGAACTTGCAGATGAAAGCTCGTCTAGGGTTCGAAACGGGAGAGAGTGTCTGGCATTTGGAAATTTTGCGAACAACCCCTGAGGCAATTTCATCCACGAATATTGATTGTCAATCCGGCGGGAAGACTGAGTTGCCCTCGCGCCCAAGCTCCGATGGCGCTCAGTCGTATCGTACAACAATTGATTCGCCGCTGAACGTCGCTATGACCAAAGAGCTGCGCGCTTTGCAACAGGAGCTTTCAGACCTGCGCGATGAGTTGCGCTCTCTGTACCCGAAAGCTCCAAGTGACGACGAAGGATTGACCAAGCAGCCGGACAAGCAATGTCATTGACTGCGGACATCGTAGGCATTCTCGAGAAGGGCAAGAGTATAGCCTTCGCCTTCAAAAAGCGGTTCAAAGGGCAAGCACCTGCGACAAGTGTGGTGAGTGTCGATAAGATGGGTGATGATTACTTCATCGTCGCGCAAACATTTAATGTGGCATCCTCTGTTGAGAATGATGGGGCCGCTGGCGTCGGAAGCCACGTATGTATAGTAGAATTCCTGGGGTGGTCGGAGCGAACACGACTGCAGAAAAGAGCTTATGTCGACTAGTGGGCAACTGAGATTTAGCGCACGGAGAATCTGCTAGGGTGTTGATGCTTGTTGTTAGCTGAATCGCATCTTGATCGTGGAAAGGTGAAGTCGGATCTGAGTCGAAATGGTGATGACTGCTTGGCCGAGGTCGGCGTGGAGAGCTCCATCTCGCGTCAGCTGCGTAGGAATTTTTCGACGTCTGCGTGAGAGCTCCATCGCAATCGATAAGCGTGAATAGACGAGCATATAGCAAAATACAGTGGCCACACTCCTGACGATGCATCTCGATCTTCACGGGCGACTAGACGAGGGTGGTGCTTTGTCGACAATCGGCCGGAGCGGTCAGCAGTGACTCAAAACTTCCTTATCTCTCCAGCCTTGGCACGAGCCATTGAGAAAACCTTCCTTGCCCGGAGCTTCGCCAGTCATTTTTCGTCTTTTTCCCTTCCCATCCTCTGCCATTTCACTGGAAGTGGCATGTCCCACTGACCTCTCGCTGAGCGCATTCGTCTCCATGGTGTTTGCTCCAACCATCTTCACTTCGCAAGGTGAGTGCGCATTCGCAGGCCGTTGGTGTGGTCACCGCTTTCTGCCTCCCCCGACGAGCTCCCGCAATCAGAGCACCCTCGCACCACCCTTCCACTCCCGAAATTCTCCTCTCCTCTCCCCCACGCCTGACTGCGCGCTGACAGGAATGCGGTAGACTACATCAGTGACCACTTGTGGAAAGCCTGCGGGTGCTGAAACTGCAGTCCGCCATGGCCGCCGCTGTCAGTGGGCGATTCGCCCGCCAGCTGCACCACGATCTCTTCCACTCCTCCATCAAGCAAAATGCTCCTCGCATAGCTCGACAAACCTTTGTCACCAAGCCTATTGCACGATGCACAGCCAACCAACCAGCTGCAACGCACGTGCAGACTCAGGTCCGCAGCTTTGCTCGCTCCGCCAAACGCGCTGCCAGCAAGGCCGACGTGGCTCCCAATGCCAAAGCATACCTCGAGAGCGGCGCCATCGCCGGCGGACAAGACCTTGTCGATGTCAACAAAGTGCTGGTCATCGGCTCCGGAGGTCTCTCCATCGGCCAGGCCGGCGAGTTCGACTACTCCGGCTCGCAAGCTCTCAAAGCTCTCAAAGAAGCCGGCATCAAGTCCGTGCTTATCAACCCCAACATCGCTACCATCCAGACCTCCCACGTACTCGCCGACGAGGTTTACTACCTCCCAGTCACACCCGAATATGTCACCTACGTGATCGAGAAAGAGAGGCCAGATGGCATTTTCCTGTCCTTTGGTGGTCAGACCGCCCTCAACCTGGGCGTGAAGATGGACGAGATGGGCATTTTCGAAAGATACGGCGTCAAGGTGCTCGGCACAAGTGTGCAGACACTCAAGACTTCCGAGGATCGCGACTTGTTCGCGAAGGCCCTCAAGGAAATCAACATTCCCATTGCCGAGAGTATTGCCGTCGAGACTGTCGAGGATGCTCTCAAGGCTGCTGAGGAAGTCGGATATCCCATCATTGTGCGAGCTGCTTTCGCACTCGGTGGTCTCGGATCAGGTTTCGCCGACAACCCAGAAGAGCTTCGAAACATGGCTGCTCGTTCTCTGACTCTGTCTCCTCAGATCTTGGTTGAGAAATCTCTCAAGGGCTGGAAGGAGGCCGAGTACGAGGTCGTGCGAGACGCTTCGGACAACTGTATCACGGTCTGCAACATGGAAAACTTCGACCCTCTCGGTGTGCACACTGGTGACTCTATCGTGGTCTCGCCTTCTCAAACGCTGAGCGATGAGGAGTATCACATGCTCCGAACTGCTGCCATCAAGATCATTCGTCACTTGGGTGTGGTTGGAGAATGTAACGTTCAGTACGCTCTTCAGCCCGATGGACTTGACTACAGGGTCATCGAGGTCAATGCCCGTCTCTCTCGTTCTTCTGCTCTCGCTTCCAAGGCTACCGGTTACCCTCTGGCATACACTGCTGCGAAGATCGGTCTCGGCCACACTCTGCCTGAACTGCCAAACGCTGTCACTCGCACCACCACTGCCAACTTCGAACCCTCGCTGGATTACATCGTCACCAAGATTCCTCGCTGGGATTTGGTCAAGTTCCAGAACGTCAACCGCAACATCGGCTCTTCTATGAAGTCTATCGGTGAAGTCATGGCTATCGGTCGTACCTTTGAAGAATCTTTCCAAAAGGCTATTCGTCAAGTTGACCCCAAGTTCGATGGTCTCCAAGGTGACAAGTTCGAAGATCTGGATGAAGTGCTCAAGAACCCCACCGATCGCCGCTGGCTCGCTGTTGGTCAAGCTATGCTCCACGAAGGTTACTCTGTCGACAAGGTTCACGATCTCAGCAAGATTGACAAGTGGTTCCTGTACAAGATCCAGAACATCGTCGACACCACCAAGGAACTCGAAGCCATCGGATCTCTCTTCGGCGTCAAGAAGGAACTCATGCTCAAGGCCAAAAAGCAAGGTTTCAGCGACAAGCAAATCGCTCGTGCTGTCAACTCTACTGAAGACGAAGTTCGTGCTCGCCGCAAGAACTTTGGTCTCAAGCCTTGGGTTAAGCGAATTGATACTCTGGCTGCTGAATTCCCGGCTGATACTAACTACCTCTACACGACTTACAATGCTTCGAGCCATGATGTCACTTTTGACGACAAGGGAATCATCGTTCTTGGATCTGGTGTTTACCGTATTGGAAGCTCGGTCGAGTTCGATTGGTGCGCTGTCAATGCTACGCTTTCGCTGAAGGAGCAGGGCAAGAAGACGGTTATGATTAACGTGAGTATCCCATTCCTTTGTTTACTTTCATCTCCATCGCACAAAAACTCGTGTCTCGGACAGGTTTCTGTGGCACAATTGTGCCTGGCGGCAAGCTTGTTACCAGAGAAGCATTTCTTTCCAGGGATATCTTGACATCAACCCGTCTCTCAGGCATCATTCCGTGGCACAGCTGTGCTCGGAGGCATGCTGGTGGGCAGAGAATGATCTCCCTCTTGAAGAGACAGGCTGCTGGTCATTGACTTCTCTGGGTGGAGATCGCCGAGTCTTGGCATTCACGTGGTTCTATCCTTCGCCCTTCATCGTGGCACTGCACCTTTTGCGCAACACCAGGCCTCTCCTCCACATCTCCACCTGTTTCTCTCGCGAGATGGGCCTCTCGCTGCCTCTGGGCGGAGAGATGGGTCGGATTGAGATCGAGAGAGCTGTCAGAGATGTGACTTTTCCTTCCCCGCTCACCACACTTCACCCACAACACTGCACATTCTCCCAAATGCATTGTAGACATGCTAACATCGATGGAGTATAATCCGGAGACCTATTCCACCGATTTTGACGTGCCCGATCGTCTCTACTTCGAAGACTCAGCTACGAACGTGTCATGGATATCTACGAAATGGAGTGTGCTTCCGGCGTTGTGGTCTCTGTTGGTGGCCAATTGCCTCAGAACATTGCCCTCAAGCTCCAGGAAACTGGAAAAGCCAAGGTACTTGGTACCAATCCCGAGGATATCGACAAGGCCGAAGACAGACAGAAGTTCTCGCAAATTTTGGAATCTATCGGAGTGGATCAGCCTGCCTGGAAGGAACTCACCAACTACAACGATGCTAAGGCATTCGCTGAACAGGTTGGCTACCCGGTTCTCGTCCGTCCATCTTACGTCCTTTCTGGTGCCGCCATGACTGTCATCCGCTCTGAGGAGGAGCTCGAGGAGAAGCTTCTTGCTGCCAGCCAAGTCAGTGGTGACCACCCAGTCGTTATCACCAAGTTCATCGAAGGCGCTCAGGAAATCGATTGCGATGGTGTGGCACACGATGGAAAGCTTCTCATTCACGCCGTCTCTGAACACGTCGAGAACGCTGGTGTCCACTCTGGCGATGCTTCTTTGATTCTTCCTCCTGCCAACCTGCCCAAGCGTACTGTCGAGCGTGTCAAGGAGATCGCTCAAAAGGTCGCCAAGGCTTGGTCGATCACTGGTCCTTTCAACATGCAGATCATCTCTGCTGCCAACCCAGAAGGTGGTGAGCCGCTCCTCAAGGTCATCGAGTGCAACCTGCGTGCTTCTCGATCTTTCCCATTTGTCAGCAAGGTCCTCGGAACCAACTTCATCGACGTCGCTACTCGTGCCCTCCTCGGCAAGGATGTTCCAGAGCCAGTCGATCTGATGGAGGTCCAGCGCGACTACCTCGCCGTCAAGGTTCCACAATTCGCCTGGACTCGTCTCGCTGGTGCTGACCCATACCTTGGCGTCGAAATGTCTTCTACTGGTGAGATGGCTTGCTTTGGTACTGACCTCGTCGAGGCCTACTGGACTGCCGTGCAAAGCATGATGAACTTCCGCGTCCCACAACCTGGTGAGGGTCTCCTCTTCGGCGGTGACACCCAAACCGAAGACCTCGGCAAGATTGTCGACTACCTCAACCCTCTCGGCTACAAACTCTACGCTGCCAACCACGAAATCAAGAAGCACCTCGAGAGCACTTCCAAGGATGGATCTGTCAATGTCGAAGTCATTGAGTTCCCTAAGGACAACAAGCAGGAACTTCGTGCTGTCTTTGAGAAGTATGATATCCGCGGTGTGTTCAACTTGGCTAAGCGTAGGGCTAGCAGTATGACGGATGAGGACTATGTTATGCGTCGCAATGCTGTGGACTTTGGCCATCCGCTTTTCATGGAGCCGAGGACTGCGGTTCTGTTCGCGCAGTGTATGAGTGAGAAGTTGCCTAAGAAAGAGGGAATTCCAAAGGAGGTGAGGAGGTGGAGTGATTTCATTGGTGGAAAGCCTTTGTAGAGTATGATAGATGGGAGGCCACGGTGCTGGTGGAGCAAGACGACTGTGTTAAAGTCTTTGCTGGATAGTTTTGCTATGCTATGAGAATGCGAATCAGATTTGCTGAAGGTACAGAGATGACAATAACGTGCGGGCTTGCATTGTATGTCGATTTGTAATGTTGATCTATTAGTTGCCCGAGACCTTTCCCTTTTGCTTACGGACTCCAGCGCACAGGCGGAGTGATGTGCCTATAGTAAGTTAGCTCCCAAGACGACCTTATCCCCTGCATCGAGACACCCGTCCTGTAGTAACTAGAGGGGAACCATTTTATCTTATTAATTTTAAAGCCCCCTGCAGACCACATCCTCGATCGGGCTATTGCAAGAAGCAGCAGCTGCTAGCTGAATCACGAAACGGAGGCCCTAAGCCCTTTGCCAGCCCCGCAAAACTCAAATTTACCAAAACTGCTGCTGTTGGCTGTTAGGGTAAAATGCTGCTATTCACAAATTGAAAGATCCTGCTCGCGTGTTCCTTCGTCTTCCCTTTTGTTTCCTTGGTGTGCCCTGATTCCCTTAAAAAGGACTATCGTACGCTCCCTACGGACTTTTAAAGTTAACTATCCTAGCCTAATATTTTCCCTACCTATATAAGAATAAGGGAACCGAGTGAACAAGGGGAAAAAATACAATCAAGGCCACGCGGAATTTCACTAAGCTGCGCTAATTAATAATAATAATAATGATGATGATGATGATGATGATGATATTTCCAACGGGCATTCTCGCTCTCCTACTTGTGCTACAAGTCATCGCAAAAGGGTACGCCATCCCGACTCTACTATAACTATCTATTTCCTTTTTTGTTTCTTTTCCCTTTACTAATACCCGCATTTCAAGCATTGTCCATAACTGGCGTTGCTCTTGTAGTTTGCCCAACCTCGGAAACCTATCGTAGGCGACGGAAGACTCGTGTAATGCTGTTAAGGCTGCGAAATCATATCTCAATCCGAAAAATAATAGAGAATGCTGTTATTTGCCAAATTCGGAGGACGTTCGTTAGTTTGGGCTGGGGTGTATTAAGGAAGGGAAGAATTTTAGGGGGACTTGTAATGCGGTGCATTGTGTAGGTGGTAGAGTGGAGAAGTTAAGTGAGTTGTAGAAGGGAGGGGTGGACAGGATCAGCTGTGGAACGGTTTTGAAAGGGAGATTGAGTATCCTTGCTAGGGAAGTGTAAGTTTGTGAGATTGGTGGGTATTGATGGTTACTGTGGGCGGGAAAGATACTGCGTCCTCGGGGATGAGTCCGGGGTATATTATGGCATGAGAAGAATAGCAGTTGGGCATGAGACTGGTTTGCTTTTTCTGTTCTGCGAACACGGGATAAGGTTGCGTACATGTCTCGTTACTCGCTCCAGCACAGGCAAAGAACGAAGTAGTTTTATCAGAGACTAGCTTTGTAGAGCGTTTGGAGCGACGTGCAAAACGACGTGCACAATGGAAGTGTAGCACAGAACTTTGTACCGTCTCGCAGTATGGAAGATTTTATTTGATGTGAGAATGCGAATGTGATTCGTTCGAGTCATGCAGAAGTCTAGGCTGCTTCCATACTATCGTGATATTATCAACATGACCAGGCCTGTTGCCACAGATGCGGCCTTGCAAGTCTTCCCATCTTCCATTTCTATAGCTTTTCCATTGTCGAAAACAACAGCCCAGTTCGAAGTGTCTATCCTACTGCAACATGGACGAGCCCAAAACGTATCAGAATAGCTACAAACATGCAATGGCATACCTACTGACCTCAGCACTTTGTGCCCGGATGACATTGAAGGCGGTCCACTTGGTGCACGCCCGTGACGGTCTAGGACTTGGCCAAGTCTGTCTGCAGGTTTGAGACAGCCAGTGATAACAGATTGTTCAATCTCACTTCCCCCTCTCTTACCTCTCGCTCTTACAGGACATGGTACAGGCGGCGTGTAGGACGATTGAGGAGGAAAAGGGGGTGCGATGTCGATGACTGACGCTGCATAGACTGTAAGAGGGGCAGCTCACGGTCCGAGTAGTCTCTGGGTATCTAAGGCAGATAGCATAGATAGCGTAGTTTCTCGTCCGGGCCCTGGCCACTGGTTTCCTTTTCTGTTAATGGGTAGCGATTCTCCGCTTGAGCGCGAAAGTGAACCATGTCGGTTATATGTATTGAAGAATCATGAGAAAGTACATCAAGTAGACGGGTACATGGTGCGACTTCATGCTATCCCCGAATCATGCGCTTCTGTGCTCATTATCTAATCTAAGTAAAGCTACTAATACTGCAAAATCTCTATCCGATAGCCGTCTGGGTCCTTAACGAATGCAATTCCCTTAGCCGCCTCCCAAAGAGTTGTATTCCGTCCTTTAGCAGGCGATTCTACGCCGGCTCCTCGAGCGAGCACTTCTTCGCCCTCGCGTGTTCCCACTTCCTTGATGATGTTGACATTATATTCTTTGAGCCTTGCTATATAACTTGTCAGGTCTGGGACAGAGAAGCATAGCTTAGGCATGCCACAGCCTAAGTGATGTTCGGCGTTGGTAATGAGTGTAGCGGGTTGCTGCAATGTTGTATCAACGTCAGCCTTCGGTCTACAGCTAACGAATTGCTTCACTAGCCCAGTATAGGCTCTGATTAGGAGCACGGGAGTGATCGTGAACACACGTCCGAGTGAATAAGGTCCAGGTCGCTTCTTCTTTTGTAAAATGATCCACTTTCGAGTCGTCCGGGACGTTTAGAAACACCAGAGTTACGGTGTTCTCGCTGAGACGCCAGACTTCTTGCATTCCCATCACTGTCTGGTAGAAGAATAGCGACTTTTGCAGATCGTTCACCCGAAGTCCGGTCTGGTTGAATCTCTATCCCTCTGTCGCGTTGACGGCCATGACGGATTTTTCACCTGTCCGGCGTATCGAAGCAATGCTTCCAAACGACTAATCGAACAGGAAGTGGAATGCAATACAGACATGAGCACCTCTTATAGTACCCGTGTCGGGAACAGGGCGGAAGTAGAACCTGCTTTGAAATACTGCGGACGGATGTGGAAGTTGCTTCACTTCCGGTTCCTGCGGCCTAAGACTGTATTCCCGGCACCGATGGCATGTTTCAACACGGGACTGGTTTAAGCGTTTCCATTTGTAATAAGATGTTCTCAAGTCTCGGATACTGATTGACTTGGCAATTGTGCATGCTGTTGACAAGATATATATTGGTGAGACCCAGGCGATCGACTGGATGTTCATCCACAGATTCAGAAGGAATTGATCCCACCCAATCTCGTCAATATCGAACACACCCCGCAATACTTGAATGCCACATTGTCCAGGGCACTTTGACTTTATGAGGATGGAAGGACTCCACGGTTTTCGCGTGCTCATGGCAGGGGGCGCTACTGGTATAGGCGCGGTCACTTGCAAGCTGCTTGCAGGTGCGGGTGCGAATGTCGCCATCGGAGACATCAATCTCGCGGATGCTGAAAAGCTTGCTGAAGACATCAAATCTGCTGGCGGTACTGCGATCGCGATCCACTTTGACTTCTCTCAAGAAAACTCCATCAAAGCCCTCTTGGACCGCGCGGTTGAATTTCTTGGCGGCTTGGACGGCCTAGTCAACATGGCCGCCGATCTAAGTGCCGAGACTCTACTTCAAGACAATGGCGTCCACACCATGAGTGCCGCGGTCTGGCGTCGAACGTTGGAGGTCGATCTTGTTGGGTACGCGCTTGCGACCAAATATGTGCTTCCCCATCTTCTGGCAGCAGGAGGAGGAAGTATAGTTAACATTTCATCGGCTTCAGTGGCCTCTCTCAACCCACCTCATCCTGCGTACGCTGCAGCGAAAGCAGGCGTTCAAGTCTTGACCAAACATACTGCGGTTAACTGGGGTGCCAAGAAAATTCGTGCCAACAGCGTGGCCTTTGGGCCAATTGCAACAGAGCCGATGTTGAGGGCAGTAGAAGATCCAAAAGTGAAAGCGATGGTAGAAGAAGTGCCGCTCCAGCGTATGGGCGAGCCCCGGGAGGCAGCGGCTGTCGTACTATATCTGCTGTCGAGTCACTCCTCTTATGTGACAGGACAGGTCTGGCAGGTTAATGGCGGCGTCGTATGCAGAGATTAACGCTGAACACAAAGGTGGGGCGCACGAGGCAACCTGTCGACTCTCCGTCGTCTGGGTCTAGATACACTGCGCCGGGACTTTATGGGTGTGTAGAAAGTGTTTGTTAGACTACGCCAAGTGCGAGGTCAGTGTCAATGGAGCAAATAGTATTATGCTAGTAGCTCGCCACTACTTACGTTCAAGTCGATCTAGCAGATCTTAGGCAACAATCTTAATAGCATCTTGAATAACGAAGGCCGATAGATTTTTACGATACCAAAACCCCCTTTCTTGTTAGCCTAGGAAAAAAGGGTAGCGCAGATTTCGCAGCTTACTATAATAGTCCATTTTCGCTATACTTATACTACCCATGCTTGTATCAAGGTAGTGCGTAGATTACTATTATCATGTAGCTTTATTGTACCTGCCTACGGTGCTAATTTTGGAATAGTAGAGAGGATAAGCTGTAGAAAAGTGTAGGGAAAGCGCGATAGGCATTTCTTTCTAAGGGAGTTTATAGGTAGGAGGAAGGTAGACAGGTGTAGGGGTTGCAGCAGGAGAGGCATTGCTTCTTCGAAGATCTCGCACGCGTGTATACACATTGTTGAAAATTAGAGTCGTCAGATGCCGCGCGGCGATTCTGACGTTCTTGCCTGCGAGCGAAAAGAGAGATCTCGTCTGCATCTTATCATTCGCAACTGAATTGATAAGCAGGTGCAGTGGTGATACTAACTGCATCCAGCCACGCTAAGGCAGTCGGTGATTGCAGGCCCATGCCGTCTTTTGTCGAGATTCCGACCTCCCCGTTGCCTTGCCTCGATCTCCCACATCAATTGCGTGGTATCTCACGTGCGACAAAATGTCTTTCCTCTATAGATCCATGCGGAGAATAAAGCCAATGAGCAACAACTGTGCCACATATCGTTCTCACTATATGCCGTTGCCACATCTACGCTTTTTCCAAAGAACTGATCACGCGATCTGCCCAAGCCCAAGTTTTCGTAGCCAATGTTATAGCCATGAGACTTCGTTACTACTACGTAAACAGTTGGGTTCGGGCGCTGCGAGCCATCGAGGCGATTTATCGCTCTCATCAAGTCGTAGCACTGGTCTCAGAACTCTGAAGTTACCCCACGCGCCTTGCAAATTGTCCATCCACGGCGAGTCTTTGGCGAAGTACGATGGGAACACAGTCTTCCAGCTTTGGAGCGCTACATCCAAGAGCTCGAGCACAAATTGCCCAGGCGTGGTTTCGTCCCATTGGAACCTCTCATTGCACTTCTGCACAGCGGTGGGCGAGTAGAGGCCGACCTCCGGATCTAGCGGCAGAGCTGCAGCAGCCATGAGGGAAGCGAAGACGTGGTAGGAGCCACCTTTGGTTGCGCGATCTCGAATGGCCATCATGGTCCCGATGGCGCCAATCAACCCTGTCAACATGTCAGGCACCGGCAGTACAGGAAGGACGCATGTGCCGTCTTTGTGCCCAAGAGCTCTTCCAGTAACATAGGAGCAGCCCGAGGCCGCGTCTGCCACTTGTTGCCAGCCAGGGCGCTCGTTCATGGGACCATCAGGACCGTAACAATTCTCCTCGACGTAGACAATTCCCTTCTTTCGATTGCCTGCCATCTCAAGGAGGTCGTGGAGTCCAAGACCCTTCCTCGCGATGACTCCAGGCCGGTAGCCCTGGATGAAAACATCTGCGTCTTCCACAAGTTTCTTCAAATGGGCAAGTTCTTCCTCCTCGGAGATGTCGATGTCCACGGTACGGACGCCCGCGTTCAAGGACAGTTGAAGTGACTAGATCATCAACACTGAGCACAGACATGGCGGGGAGAGAATTTGTGTACGAGAACGGTGACACTTACGTTGAAGTCGGGCAAGCGGCTGCAATTGACGCGGATCACATCAGCTCCGAGAGCAGCCAGAGTGCAACCAATCACTGGTCCTGCAATAATCCTCACAATTTCCACGACCTTGATGCCAGCCAAGGGCCGCTTGTCGGATGGAGGTGGAGTGAGTGGAATCGCAGGAGTCGGCAGAGCGTACGATTGACGGCCGTAGTTGATCAATGGGTGCCTCGAAAGATCGCGGCTCATACGAGTTTCTCTCCAGGCTTCGGGAGTATAGTTGATGCTGCCACAAAGGCCTTTTGCGAAGTTGATCATTTCCAATTCGTTGGCGCCGAACTTCTTCACTTTCTCGCTGATGGTGCGATACGCTTCGTCATTCGAGTCGCATTGCATATCCGGATCAATGCCGATGGTTTGCAGCACTGGCGTCGCATCCAGCGATCCGTGAAGCTGATACCACACGCCGGGGTCTTTCGTCTCGTAGACTGCAGTGGCACGGAGCCTGATAGGTGTGCCGAATGTTCCCTTCTCCAGATCTTTGTCGAAAATAGATGCCAATTGGCCTGCTTTGGCGATCTCACGTACAGTACGCCCGTCACGTTCGCTCATGCCCACGCTCCCAAGCCAGAAGGAGGCGTGATCCGTGTTGATCGAGACCTTACGGGCAGGACTCGCACCATCTCGAAGATCCAAAATCTCGTTGGCCACGACTCCGCACATTGCATGTAGAGCCGAAGCAACAACGCCGGACTTCAGCGGTCCTGGGACGATAGTCTCACTGGATCCCTCGAATTCAACGGCATTCAGCCTGCTCTCGTCGTCTGTGAAACCGGGAGTCGAGCTTGCCAAAAGGCGAAAGAGTCGACGGGCATCATCCTGAACAGAGACATCTTCCTCTCGAATCCAAGTACCCGGCCCATAAACGTCTGCGGCTGACTTTACAGGAGGGGACATGTTGTCTCGCGTGCAATTATTTTCACAAATATGACTGCGGAGCCAGGAATTACGAGCACGGATGGTACTTCTCTATATTCTGGTCTACTGACTGGGCCGAATTGTCGCTGATCTCCGAGACACTACCGATACATCACCCGTATTGCCTCATACATGTGGAGTAGCGCCGAAAAACCTCGCTTGAGAAATTCGGAGGATCGATCTCAAGCCGAACTGCGGGAACAGCTGCAGGATTTCTCGGAGGGCGCTGGTCGGGATCGCGCCGAGAGACAGCTCTCCGGGGTACATGACTCAGCACCATCTACCGGCTGAATTGCTAACAGATGGGCAGCTAGCTGCTTCGGGCTCGACGGGAGAGGGTTGCCATGCTCTATTATAGAGGGAGGTTCCGGAAGGTGTGATAGGATGTGCTATCTGCCTCGCCCGTCCGTTCGTATCGGGAACGATTCGCTACTGTTTGCAGACGCGCAGATAGACCTGCGCCCTTTTTGTATCAAGAAGGACGAAAGACTGACAACCGGTTTTCTCTGGGTATATTGGAGATTCATACATTGACACCACTTTGAGGTTTTACTGCTTTTGACGTTCTCCGCGTACCAAGAATGTTCATGCCGAGGACATTCGCCGAGTCCATCGCAAAGGCACTCCTTTCCGGATTTAATCCGCTCTCGGTTGCGAGGCCGCAGCTCGTTGCGACTTCGCCCTGAGTCTCAGCGACCTTCGAGATGTGCGCTTGGACGCTTTTGATCGCCTATACGACCACGCCCTTCTGGGTCTGCGTCCTACTTAGAGTCACCTAACAACAAATGTGTATCTCGTCCTCCGCTCATCCTACCGCCCCTAATGCGTTGCTCAAGTGCTTTACTCCATTCGATCTCGCGATCACGTCGCGTCCACGGCAAGATAGCCCCGAAGTCGTTGATCTCCCACTTTAGCAACTCGTAAGTTTACAAGCAAGTCTAACGAAAGATACTCTCTCACTCTATCGCAGCTCTGCCCGGCCTACGACAGTGTCCGGATCCGTAGCTCGCCCACAAAATGACAGACTCGAAACCATCGGGTTCATTGGTGTAGGACTTATGGGCCACAACATGGTAGGACTCTCGATGACATCAGAAACATGCATGCGCACCGTATTAATCAGTAACGGGATTCAAGCTAAATAATCTGGTCAAAAACCCACCGATCAGCCAGACGGGAAACAAATGCAACTTCGCGGTCTTCGATGTAAGTGACGAGGCAGTCAACCAGGTTCTCCAGCGACATGAGGCCGAGAACCCTTCCGTGCGACTTTCGAGATGCTCCTGTAAGAAAGCATTGAATGTATCCCTCCCATGCGAGCACAAGCTGACGGAACTCTCTTGAAGCACCTGCCGAAGTGGCAATGAAATCATCGACCATCATCAGCATGGTCCCAACCGGTACCCATGTCAAAGATGTATACTTGGGTGCCGATGGTGTGATGGCCGCTCTGCAAGAGTTGAACGCACACCAACGGTCGACCACCCTATGTATGGACCAGTCGACCATCGAGCAGACCGTATCCAAGGAAGTTGCCCTGAAGATCCGAGAGACAGGAGCCGACATGTTGGACGCTCCTGTGTCTGGAGGTGAGCGCCCCGTCGAGATGCGCTGCACTTTTGGTTAAAGGAGTGTCTCGCGCTGATCATGCACTATTCAGGCGTCGTCGGTGCAAAGAATGGTACTCTCGCCATCATGGTAGGAGGTGACAAGCGTTCTTTCGACCGGGCGGTCCCCTTCCTGCAACCCATGGCGAGCAGAGTCACGCACTGCGGCGAACTAGGCACGGGTCTTGCGGCCAAAATTGCGAACAAGTGAGTACCGGAGAGGCCACGTCACCTTTCGTCAAGCTGACTTCTGTGATCAAAAGCCTCCTGCTTGGTATCACCATGCTTGGACTCAGGTATCCAACTCCTCGACCCCGGCTTAAGTAGCCAATGCGTTCACTCCGAGGTTGACTTTTGACTGTAGCGAAGCGATGCTGCTAGGCAAGACGCTTGGAGTCGACACGCAGGTACTTGCCGATATTATCAACAACTCGACAGGACGGTGTTGGTCAAGCGAGGTCAGCCCACATCCATCCATGTATTCCTGCGAAGACTGCGCTGACTGTGCCGATCGGAGATCTAGATCAACCACCCAGTTCCGGAGGTCCAAGTTGGCACATCCGATCCTCCAGCGCACCGCAAATACGAAGGTGGTTTCGTCACGAAGCTGGCTCACAAAGACCTTGGTCTCGCCGTTGCCGCCGCCGACGAGGCCAATGTACCTCTGCAAGTGGGCAAGCTGGTTGAGCAGATGTACAGACCGCTGGCGACGAACAGCAAGTGGGGCGAACGCGATTTCAGCATCATCTACGAGGCGCTGTCTGACCCCGAAACGGCACAGTATGGCTTATCAAAGGTGTAATAAGCGTTCGAGCAGAGAATGGGTTGATGTTTCCCGTAGTGAGCAAATTCAAGCTTCCTGCTTACAGCGCCGCTTCTCGCCGGGCAGCTTTGAGGCGAACGACTTGATGGCCGCCCTTTTTTGTTTCGAAGACGCGTATGCTCAGAAGCATCGGCTTCATAATGACTTGACCGCTCATCAATTCACTTTTGCATCCACTGAAACTGCTCGCAGCAAAAAGCGCGGTTGCATTTTTGCAGCTGTGCATTCTCGATACCGCTTCTCCGACCATACATGCGCGGCATCCAAGCTCTTCGATACCGACACGAGGAAGTGGGCAACATTTCCATCCGCACGAGCATTCAAGTACGCTGGGCTGAGGAATCGTTCTAGACCTTATGTGGCAGTGGGAGCAGCGGCACTCCAGTTTCCGGCCTCGCGGTTCTCGTTTGCACATGTCGTTTGCATATGTCGTACGACTGCCTTGACTTACATTCATCTTCCAGCTAGTTATGGCAGGGAGATTCAAATCGTCACGACCGACTACGCTAGCATGATCTTGACGCCTTTCTCCTTCATCACCGCTCGCCAATCCACGGGACCAAGTCCGGGCTTAGTGAGTCCCCCATCCCGAGAGTCCGCGAGCCTGTCCACCCTCCGCCAGGTCTCCATAACGATCTGCTTCGCCCTGATCACATTGCCAAAGCCCCTTCGCGACGCTCTTGTAAGCCAAATCAAGGCACGTTGACGCAGCCGGACGTTTACGGATTCCACGGCTGCAATGAAGGCCGGCCAGAGGGTGGTGCCAGGTTCTAGATATGTATCTCGCACCAGACAATCGACGTTCTCCAAGCATTCCAGTATGTTTTCCACATACTCCTGGCAACGGTCTTTGGACAAGCGGAAGGATGTCGCGGAGGCATGCAAATTGAGCGCTTCTTGCCAGGCCGCCGAGTGACGAGAAGTATAAAGAATGCGATGAAAGTACAGTACGAGGGCGTAGTGGAAAGTCAGCTTATGATTCTTCATGATCTCCGCCCTGACGATAGGTGGTATCACCGAGTCATCTGGTTGCCCCGAAGACGGCACTCCCGGAGAATGGCCGGTTGCAGCCAATGGGGGCAGGGAGAACGAATACGTGTCTGACACTGCATTCATGCCCTCGTCCGTGTCAAGCACGGAGATCTTCTCCCACAGACATCGAATTTGGTTGGAGACTTCGTTCGGCAAGGCAGAGGACTCGCCATATTTGGCACACATTGTGTCCATTCGGACAGTCTCTCTGAGCAGCGTGAAGGTATGTTTCCCGAGTCCGAAAGACGACTCCAGTATATATGGCGCGCTCGAGGTACCTACTTCCGGCACAGCATCCGAGTTTGTGGAATCGCTGGTGGCTCCCGTGGATGATGCCGGAGCTTCACCTCCAGCGTGGACTCCGTCTTGTCCGTGTTGAAAGGCCGGGTCCTGTAACGGACTGGTTGAGTCTCGACGCCCACCGGTCGTCGCGGCCATCAAATCATAGCACCGCAACAGCTGCAGAAGCGCTCTAGAATGCAAGGTGGAGTTCCAGAAGTCACGATCTCCAGTCGAGCGGTAGACATTCTTGGCAAGATCCAGGTACACATTGCAATCCGTATGTTCGTTACCAAAGACGTCTGTTGATATCAGCGCTAATGACGCGGCTAGGAGGGCATATTTGTCTGTCGCAGCAAAGTCTGTGCTGTTCAACATGATTACGCTACAGATATGCTGGTGCGCGTGCGCTTTGTGATTCGCAGCTTGCTCTGTGTATTGAGTTTCGAACATAACGTAGGTGTGTGCGAGATGGTACGCCGCTATCGCGCGGAGCCCGTGGCCTAATGCAAGTGTGCACGGCGTCTGAATGCCACTAGTGGCGAGGGGTAGATATATTTGCAGCCATGGGTTCCGACTGGGTTCAATCACGGGCATCATATAGTTACAAATGACGTCGCGGAAGTGGATCAAAAGTATGTCATCTTGTATGTCCGCCGGCGAAATGGACGGAAAGTCGTGAGGTAGGTCTGCAGCGGCGCTTTGCAGCATCGCTTCGTCTATGATCGGGATGGTCAAAGGCTCTCCGTTGTCAAGGTCTTCGCTCATCCGATCGGTCGGCCATCGTCCGGCTTGCTTCTGGGTAATAGATGCTTCCAGTGACGGAAACAAGCCCACGTCGTCGTCTTCACTTCTCATTGCGTGCATCGGTCGACTGTCGCGTTCTTGGGGCCTGGACAGCATCATCCGAGAGACGGCCGTGTCGAAACCGGGTTGCCTCGTCGTCTCTCCTCTAGCGGACGTCTGCCGGCCCACTGCATCGTCGGAGTTGTTTGCAGAATCGGCATAGCCGAGACATGTGTACCGACGTGACCGCTGGCAGTTTCTGCAAAAAGGACGACGCTCGTCGCACTGGAATACGTTAATACCAAGCCACAGGGCAGAAGACGGAGGCGGAGGAAATAGCGTCTTACCTTGATCTTGCGTTGCCGGCACACAAGACAGCCCTTGCGAGTGACATAAAGTTAGTGCTCGTCCGACGAGATGTGTGAGCGCCATCGACCCACAGACGCTGATTTACCACTCGCCAGCTTTGCAGGTACTCGTGGCAATCTTCTTGCATCGTCGCCTCGCGGCTCCTGCGAGGCCTCCAGCTGCAGTGGCAGACGAGAAGCGCTGCAAGTCGACTCATGGAACAATGCCCATTGTGCGAAGGTTTCGTCTTCCATTGTCTGTTATCGTGCGATAAGTGAGATGTCGGGTAAGCTCACCACCTTGGAGTGCAGACCACGGATGTTTGGACTACCAGAGTGATGCATGCGGTTCGTCGCATAGCCATTTTGGCCACAGCGCGGGGTAATTTTACCCAGAACCGTGCTAGTCTCTTCCCAAGCGCAAGCGCTCGGCCCGATGTCATTGTTATGGGGAAAGAATCGTGGCGGGGCTTCTAGAATTTCTACACATGCCTGCTCGACGGATAACACAAGTGCAGCTCGAGCTCGTGATGTTGGAATAGTTGTGTTTCTGAAGTACGACTGTGTGATGTTCCTGGAAGCTCGGAGTCCTGACAGAGATCAGAAAGGGAGACCTCTTCAACACTGCAACATGCAGACTCTGTTCGCCGGTAGTCAATATCCGGCCGCGAAAATCTCACTCATGTGGCATTCCGCAGCAAACAGGGAGAAAGATTCCCGTTGAGCAGCGTGACGTCAGTCTTAGATACAGTATACAAAGGCAAAAAGAGCATACCTCCATCGAAGAAGATAAAGACAGCGCAAGCCGTGCGTTCGGGACCAGTTCGATTCCTGATCTACACAATGCGTATGGCGAAAATGAAGCACTCCGCCACCTAGTGATCACAAGTGATCACCCACTCTAGACATGTCTTCGCCATGCTTTTGGTCTTGCGCCGGATCTTGTGTCAACGTTGTGCTGAAGCGATAGAAATGAGGTGAAGTGGCGCCGGCCTCAAATACTTTTGGCAATGTTAGTCTTGGCGCTCGGGCTGATGGGATTGTCTCATTTCACATCGCGTCGCGCATCCTTCCAGGTCTCGAATAGCGCATTTGGCTCTGCCATTCTCCTTCACGTAGTCATGGAGCATCGTGTTTGACACCCGTGTGCAGAAAGAGCTAGTTTCGCAATTGTCGTAACGAAAAAATCACCGGTTTCAGATAAGCCCTAACAATACGATCGTCGACGCAGCGAGCCTCGGAAGCTATGAGAGCCGCATGGATTCAAAATGCGAGACGCTGTTTGGCGATGGACTTGCGTAGGAGTTACGAAGAGAAAAGTATGCCCGCATCTTAAAGAGCTCAAGGGTGCATGAACACGGATTCTTGCATTAATGCGATACAAATCTGAAAGACCGAACCTCACAGCTTTACGTCAAGCACAACTGCCGTAGCGTACAAGCCTCGCCTAGCCGAACATCAATGTTACGGGCGAGAAAACAGATACTGTACCCACCCCGAGAATTAGCTCCAAACTCGTTGAGGCCTCCGAACTTCGCTCCGACTAGCCAGCATGATGACGAATCGAGAACATTCTTCTAGTCACTGCATATGTCGACATCGCACTTTCCCCAGAGCGCGGCCTATGTCCAGACCATGCGGGTAATGTGGGGTAGTGACACATGGACAACTCATTCAGGCGTCAAACTTTTCCATTCCGGGACATTGGGACGTTAGGTCCGCGTGTCGCCATCATTGCCTCTGGGTCACGTCCGAGTCTATTGCTACTGCTGCTGCTGTCGCTGCTGCTGTGACTTTCGTTCAGCATTCGCGACAATCGAAACAGCACAGCAGTCTCCAATTCGACAGTCACACAGCCATACCTACTAATCAAACAATGCCGCTCCGCCGACTCTTTTTCAAAAGTTCTCGAACCTCCCCTTCCAAATCCCCAACAACCCCCTCCCCACCCACATCTCCGGCACAAACCCCGCAAACAACAATCCAACCCCTCGTTTTCGACACGACCTCAATAGCAAACCTACCAGACGAGCACTTCAGGACATCCTCGACCTCGAAACAACCCGGCGTGAGCTGGAAAACGCTCGTGTGCTCCTCCAAAACCCCTACCGACACATTCACGTGCGGCGTCGCGGTGTGCGCGCCCAAGACGGGCGAGCTGCAATTGCACCGGCACGAATCGGCGGAGCTGTACCACTTCATCCAAGGCACGGGGGAGGTGGAGATCAACGGCATAACGCATCTCGCGCGAGCGGGAAGCGTGATGTTCATTCCGGGCAACGCGGGCCATCGGGTGAGGAACGTGAGCGAAACGGAAGATCTTAAGTGGCTGTACGTCTTCGCCGTAGATTCGTTTGGGAAGGTGTTCTACGAATGGCAGCAGGAGACGGAGACCGAATAGCGTCGCCTATCTAGTTAATCGGTCATAAGAGGGAGGGATTCTAAATAAAGAGACGTTTCTTTTCTTCCTTAAAGATCTTCTCTACTAGGGCATTTTGTAAGAGCGAAGTAAAGTCTAAGGCTAGGGGAGCCAATGAGCAACATCTGTGCCACAGATCGTTCTCACTACATGCCGTTGCCACATCTACGCCTCTTTCAAAGAACTAATCACGCGATCTGCCCAATCCCAAATTTCCGTAGCCAATGCTATGCTGCTACTGATAGAAATGGACTCTCGCGGACCGTGTGTTTGATTGAAGAAATTGACCTTTGAGTCAATGAGCAAGTTTTTGCCTTGCCGCCTTCTGGATGCGCACAGATGTCAGTAGATTATCACCCGTGCTCGCATCTGTCAGACTTTTGGCTCCCATGCTGCAGTAAGATCCTTATTGCATGTGTAAGATCAATTACACGAGTGGCAGAGGTCAGATACTGGAGCTCAAATTGACACACAAAGCGCCACAGTGAGACCGGGGACGAGAGACGCAGAGACCTTTTCTTTTGTGACGTGGAAACAAGTCACAGACTATGTAGCTGGTGGAGCAGTAATATTGCACCTTCTGCAACGTGGTAGTGCTAATTGCCTTGATTCTCGTTTGTATCGGTACGTTCGAGCATGGGCCAACAGACTCATCATGCATGCATGCAGGCAGTACACGGTGGCTAGACAGCTCCACAGCCACTTTCGTAAATGGCGTGCTGATCGTGATCAGAAGGCTGCTCGGTTGCCCATTAAATTCCGTGCAATGACTGCTTTGTCTGGAGCAGAACCGTATATCGTCGACCACGTGAATCTGTGCCTTTGGCGGGCCCCAAGCGTGGCTCATGTCACGAGCAGCATCGTGACTCTATAAACTACTACAGAGACCACTTCATGAATTCGATGGGTAGCTGCTCTTGCGTATCACGTGCAGTCTTGTACAAGCCCATGACATTGTATATGAGAATGCCGGGACCTCATGCAATGGCATTTTCGTGAGTTCTCACCCCGCTCAGCTGCTGCCTGCGGCTTTCTTGAATGTGTAACACAACAGTATAAGCGGATGAATTATACAACAAGCCTGGTTTTCGTATATTCATGGAGCCCTCGGTCTTGCTCGTGGTCATAGGCGTCACGGTCGCAGCGGCGCACGGCTGGGCGATCTGACGAAGTCTGAGAGTGCAGGGGGGTTATAGAGCAGAATTGACATGAAACATTTGGTAGACACTTCTACAGTCTCCCCTGATCTAGGTGACAATTTGCCGTATACTTGAGAGGTACCAGTACCGCTCCTTCTGTGAGATGACCGTCGCTAGTGAAACGAGAGTATTTGCTATGAGACTCCGCCCCTCTGAACGACCGGTAACCCCGAGATCCTACAATCGCTCGTCAGTAGGGTTTTCACGCGAATCTGCAGAGGAATTAAAGTTCTTGGGATGTTCGAAGGGGCTGCAATGTCGCAGCTGTGGGTGACGGTCGATCGTGACGATGCCTTGGGATCCAGAAACTGTATCTTTCAACAATTGCGGCTGTACTGTCAGCAACAAACCCACGCATGTGATATCAGGCGCAAGATAAAGTAGGGGATGAAGCGCTCAGATGAGGTTTTTGCGCAGCACTGCCGGTGGACTCGTGCTCTTTGTCATGATGAATACTATAATCATGAGCCGAGACCTCGTGGTAGTAATGAGCGAAACCTACATAGTTAAATAAGATAGCTGCTGCTGCGGTGAAATCCATTACGGAGGGGTTGAAATACTTTCGAATCAGGTATTCGAAGGTCATACGCAGCATTGCAAACAACTGATAGTAATTCCTGCACGGCGGTGTCGGTATGTAGGGTATGATGTACGTACAGCCTCCACTTTGATAGTTGTTCCAGCTGTTTACTGCTACGCTTGCCACGCTCGTGCTTGATCGCATAGCTTCTCCGCTAGAGTCTTACTAATTAGATACGTATCAAATGGGTAAGAAGCTTAGAATTGGGAACGAGAAACTTAGGGTAAGTATTCTATCTCTATAGAGCAGAGCTTGGAGGCGAATTCCTTTCTTCGTAGGCACCCGTCTTGCCAAAAGCGGGGACTTTCCGCTCATCAGTAAGCATCTCTGCGGGAATGTAGCTCTCTATGGACGGTAGTTCCGTGTTGTAGGGTTCCTTCGGAGACCGTTCGTTGACCCCAATGAATCAAGGCCGACTGAAAGTCCGGCTCATGGACGAGAAAGAGGTGCCGTCATCTCCAAAATTGACATAGGTTATCTCCTGCAAAGACATGCTTGCAAGCCGTGCGCGACGGCTGCCGACAGAATTCGCAGTGAGATCTCATCGCAGCATGTTGATGTCGACGCATAGGTTGAGTTCCATTCGTTCAAACCTGAAGATGAGCAGTTCGAGCGAGCTATCTCGGATCCATTTTCCAGGTAAGCTTCGTGCAAAAGGTTCCTTGCCTAGGGGATCACGAGAGGAAATCGGAAAGAGGTCATCGAATCCGCTGTATAGAGTAGCTTGCGAGAGTTGAGTACTGCTATGCTTGTAGGTAAGGTAGAACCCCGTGGAAGCTGCGATACTGTGATCATGGATGCCCAGCAGGCCTGCCGTTTCAATGATCACGGCGCCCATCAATCCGGTCTCGCTTTTTATAGAGGCACTAGAATCCTGCACCGGGCTTGCCGAGGCTCTGGATTCGTCGCAGGAGGTAGTGTTGGCCACGCTCCGGAACATGAGGCACAATAGCAGACGACTTCACTCTGGTCATTTTTGCGAACTCGATCCTAGGTCCCTGCACCAGAATTTGCGAAGGCATCATCTCATGCTACCTGCCCTACCACTTTAGAGTCTCCACAGCACTTGAGCTACTACGTTGAGGGGAGAACCACAAGCACGAGGCTGCTAAGCACTCTGGACTCGACAGGAATGGGAACTACCTGTGGCTTCACAGAAGTCCTCGATGCGGCCGCGCTATTGGAATGGGAAGTTGGTCCTCCATCAACTATAGCTAGATCTTCCTCTGTGCGTCTTATTCCAAGGAACTATAGTGTCCTCCCCACAACTCCTCCGGCATTCGCCGTAGTCTCATCCAGATCGCAGATCGGTGGGGCAACAAAGAGCAGTACATTCAATGCGTGTCCCAACAAGGGCTATGTCCAAAAGTGCCCTGTTGCTAGGTGTGAGACAGCGCCGGCAGGATGAGTTATTGACCTCACTGGTTGTGCGACAGAGCTTAAGCGGAAATGTTTTGGGGATTCGATGGGCAAGATCGCTCCCTCTGCCCATCATCCCGCCATCGCAGCAGACGAGGTGGGCAACGCGTCTGACTACGCATCGTCACATTTCCGAACGTCGAGCAGGTTGGTCATGATGAATATATAAGCGCGTGTCCGGATCTCAGGCTCAACTGACTCGGAAGACCGATTGTGTACAGTGAGCGAGCAGCGTGATCAGCGTCACGAACACACTCGGCACGCGGTAATTGACTACATAGATTCCATGTTGTAGCAGTTGTGGCATATAAGAGGGTCATTCTGGTGATGACCTAGACGCAGTCTGAGCATGGAGGTGAATAGAAATGCCGCGTTCTACATATGTATGCCGCTTGGCATGACGAATCTTTGTGTTCTAGACCTATGTCTGTCGGCATTCGTGGAGTCCCTAAAATTAGTTCTAGGCACAGTCCCCTCGACCCTAGTACGGCCGTATATATCGAAACACGAATCCAAAACCAAGGCGCAGATGGCAGGGTTCCTGGCCATCCTGTACAAGACAGATTCCGGTGTGAGGTACCGAGGGATCCGGTAAAAGGTACTGAGAGCATCCGGTGTGAGATACTGAGAGTATCCAGTCTTGTGCTGCTTCGTGTCACGCGACAGCTAGCCTGCTTGTCAACGAGTTGTCAGAATGGTCATATTTAAGCCGTCTCTTGCGCCTGCAGTATTCGGTTGTGCAACACAACAACAGCTTTCTGAGAAATACGAACTCGATTACATACCAGCACGTCGCCACAGGCACTATCTATCAACAACATAACAGCTCCTGCATCACACTGGGTCAAGCGAGATGCAAACCAAGTTCGCCCTCACTATCGCGGCAACGCTGCTTTCGTGGACAACTTTTATCAATCCAGCTTATAGTCAGACTTGTGCTGATTATTGCCGCATTGGGCTTGGTTCAAACCCTTGCCTGTCGACATGTGATAGATTCGTGTACGTGTCCTTAGTTTTGCCTGCCGTTAGTAAAGAGTATAGGGAAATAATAACGAATCTTCTTTAGGAGGCGAGAATTCCAGAACTGTTTCTGCGGGCCGTAAATACTTCGATTAGCGAGAGGCAACACGCCGTGTGCGACGCATGCACTAGACCCGACTCTGGAAATAGGATTGAATTGCAATCTCTTTCAGTTCATTGGCGTTAAGCTCAACAGTCGGTCGGCGAGCTACGGACAGCTTAGGGCTTAATCTACATGTAGCGAATCAACGGCATGCTTATCATAAGGACTTAGCTATGTATAACTGCAGTGAAGTCGCAATAGATCCTATCATCGCTAACACCGCGTACTAGTTTGTTGTATATACGTAGAGACCCGCTGTACCTACGGAATGATATACTGTAGGAGGCGCTTGTGAATGTCGAAAATACAATTTCATCTAGCCCAATTGCTTCTCTCGGGTTCTGTCGGAAGCTCTTATTATAGGCCTAGCTAGTGACAGGAAAAGATATCCAAGACAGACGGGGTTCATGCTGGGAGCTTGGCACTAACATGCTTGCTTTCGAAAAGTATGTTACTTTATCTCCGGGCGCACAGGGGTCTTATTTATGAAATGCTTTAGACCGTCGCAATGTTAAGTCCGGGTCGGACAAATGTTGTTGAGTGTTGCAAAATTCGATAAAGATAGAGGCCGACGCGTATTAGCGTGCAGGATGTCTGCTAGTAGGACAAAAACAGAGTGTTTCAAGAAACAGGCAAGATCTGAGTGAGCAGTGAGACGTTCCATAGAAACCAAGACCCCACTTCTATCGCTGACGATTACAGCCACGGGATATCCGACGCCCTGAACCATGATTCGAGTTGTGCTCTTGGCAGCTCTTTTGTGCCGCTCCTTTAGCGAAGCTCTGCGGTCTCAGGATCCAGCTGGTTCGAGCTTTGGAATCGCTGGGGAGAATGCTACATACGATTATGTGATAGTGGGAGGCGGCACGGCTGGGAACGCGCTCGCATATCGACTCGCTCTACACGGGGACTTTACAGTGGCGGTCATTGAAGCAGGCACTTTTGCGTATGTCTTCCTCCCCACCCTTAGAGGAAAGCAAGGCTTACGCTACTCTCCAGTCATATGGACAACGGCAATCGAACCACGGTGCCAGGCTACGTTACTCGAGCAGGACAATTGGTGGACTGGGGATTTGAGACAACACCTCAGACCACACTTGCCAATCCAGTACAGCCATTTCCCCGTGGAAAATGCTTAGGAGGATCCTCTGCTCGGAACTTGATGATGTATCAACGGCCCTCGCGTGGTGCAATGCAAAAGTGGGCCGATGAAGTGAACGACCAAAGCTGGACTTATGACAGCACATTGGAATACTACAAGAGGAGTGCGACTTTCACGCAACCGTTATCAGGGTCACGGCCGGAGAACTCAACACCGACATACGATCTCGCTGTCTTCGGAGATGGTCCACTTGCAGTCAGCTTCCCTGGATTCGTGCTTGCCATTGCTTCATGGCAGATGCTTGCTTTGGATGAAATTGGCGATCCGAAATTGGAGAGTGGCATGCAAAGTGGCAGTTTACTCGGTCATGGCTACATCCCAGCAACGATAGATCCCATTCAACGAGACCGAAGTGATTCGCAAACTTCCTATCTATTTCCGGCGAGTGAAACCAGCAGAGCGGTTGTGTACACACGCTCTATGGCTAAGAAGATCGTTTTCGATGAATACAAGAGAGCTGTCGGGATCGACGTTGATACGTCTGGCATAACGTATCGCATCAATGCGAGAAAAGAAGTGATTCTCTGTGCTGGAGCTATACAATCGCCCCAGCTGCTCATGGTCAGTGAATGGATCACGAAAATTCTGCCGCTGATGCCTTTGTTGACGTCCCTTTTAAGGTCTCCGGAGTTGGTCCGGCAGATCTTCTCGAAGGTCTGTCGATTCCCATCATCAAAGATTCGCCGGGCGTCGGCCAAAATCTCCAAGATCACATCATGTTGGGCATATCCTTCTTTGCGCAGACGGAGACAGCCTCAGCTTATCAGAACGATCCTTCGAAGATGAGACAAGCCGTCTTCGAGTACAACGAACAGCGATCAGGCTTCTTGTCCGCGTCTCCGGGGGCATTGGTCTCTTTTCAGAAACTAGTTGATCAGCCCTCACTTGTAGTCTCGTCCCAGACAAAGCAAGACCTGGGCAGCGTACCAGAAGACTGGCCGGATGTTCAGATCTGGGGAGTGAGTTGCTCGATCGGCCGAGGCTGAATGACCATCACTAACATCAGCAGTGGTCGTCATATTTTGGAGAGAACCTAAGTACACCTCCTCCGGATCAAAGGAATTACGCAGGCTTCCTAGCCGGTCTTACAGCACCGCTATCCCGCGGTAGCGTGTCCATCGATAGTCCCGACATGGCCAAGCCACCAAGAATCGATCCACAATGGCTTACCCATCCTGCTGATCAGGAACTGGCAGTCGCTGCGTTAAGACGCATGTCGCAACTGTTGGACACAGACGCTATGCAGCAGATCGCTACAGAAGGCAGAACCTTCCCAGCCGCGAACGTTACATCTTACGCAGATATACTTGCTGTGACACGTTCGCAGGCTGGAAGTTTCGCTCATGCGGCTGCCACTAACAAGATGGGAAGATCGAATGATCCGATGGCCGTGGTAGACTCGAAGGCGAGAGTCTACGGGGTGCAAAATCTGAGAGTGGTGGATGCTTCCGCATTTCCGTTTCTGCCGCCTGGTCAGCCGCAGGCTACAGTACGTGGTTATATCCCTCGCAAAGTGACGATCGGATTTGAATGACGAGAATACTAACAGGGTGCAGGTATACATGCTCGCTGAGAAAATTGCAGACGACATTCTGCTAGCGGCGCTTTAGTGATTGGCTTCTGGGTGCAATCGCATCGTCTCTGCAGCTTTGAAGGGCTATTACGGGCTTGTAAGTTTTGTTGGTATTGTTTCCAGTAGCGCGAGTGCTTGCGTTCACAATTGGAACGTGGAGAGTCGAGTGACTAGCGCCATCCTGCGCAATTCACCATTCGTGCCTCCGTACATCCCGCCGATTCGCATTGTCCACTCCCAGACATTGTGGCCAATTTCTGACACTTTTTACAGCATTACCATGCGTCCGGAGAGTGTGAATTTTTCCTGGGTTAATGGTGCAATGGAACATGCTCAACGATGCAGCATACTCGAAGTTTACGGTGTTGGCGCTGGCAGAGTCATATCTGTTCCGTTACCAGGATGCTTGAAACACTTTACCGTTGATTCTGCGAGGGGTGGCGGCGTCGGAAGCATAAAGACACGCAATTTGCAAACCACGCGAGACTAGGAACAAATCAGCAGATCAAGCGAAGACTCTGCACGCCGGAGATACTTATTTTGATGAGCATCGGTTGCAATGCGTTCTTCATACGTTCCATTATTCGACCGCCTCTACGCCACGCTAATGACCCACATGGTTCGATGCCGTCTCGTGCGTTACAATCTTCTAACATTAGAGGCGGGTCCAGGCTAACAAGCAGTTGCAGTGCCACTGAAGCACGTTCCTTTCCCGAATCAGTCCGAGTACGTTCCGTGATATGACTCTAGTGTATCCTACAAGGAGTCATTAGCAAGAATGGAACAGAAATGACTACTTTCGTCTCCGGGTATGGCGTTCTCCTTTGTTATTGTATTCGACTATCGTCGCAGGGACTGACTCTAGCCAGATGCAAATGGGCTCAGACACATGGACAATGCCGCGAAATTTCATTCCGGACCCCCCATGAGTGCGCCGAAATTTAATGAGACGATGGAAGTCTGGATTTTGACGTCGTACACGTATGCAAGATTTGGGATGCATTGCAGGACTACACGCGCAAAGAGCTTGACAAGGTTTTCGACTATGAGCTCTATGACCGGGAGGAGTTCTTCGCGGATCAGGATCCAGGGATGTAGCATGGTGTCTCGACAAACGACACATCGGAGGGTTGGAACAACCTGTCACGGAAGCGACGGTACACTTCGCTTCACATGCTTACACCATACTTTCAAGTTGGACAACCAGCACAACTTATAGCGATCACGGTCCCACACCAGGGTTTTCAGAGCTCACGAAGTCGTGCACATGTACGAACAAGAATTAGGGGGTGACGTGCGGGACAACAGCTCATAAGACTTTTCAGCGGCTGATACATAATGAGCTCTGTATTCAAGATATATTCTATGCAGACTGGGGTTCGTGAAGTGGCAGCGAGGGTAGGACCTTTCTCGCCAACAGACTTCTTGGGAACAAGGACTGCAGACATTGATTAAACAAAAGCTTTCTAACGATGCGTTTCAGAACATTCAAGCGGTGTGCTTCTTTATTATTAGTAGTAGCTCTGATACAGTAGTACCTTGCCTGGACTCCGAACCGTGATCGGGTAGAGCACGTCCCGACAGTAGTACATATCGGTCTCCTACTGGTTATACATAACCTGTAGACCCTCTTTACCCCGGCACTAATACTCTGCTGCGTTGCCACGAGATAGTGCAAGGAATAAGCTTGCAGCATTGCAAGTTTCCGACGCAATAAACACATACCGACAAATTTCGGAACACGGCCAAGTCGCACTCTGAATGGAGTGGGTGTGTTCTTGAAGGCGATCCGCATAATTCCCACCACAGCTCTCGATAGTAACCACAAGTTCAAGAAAGTGGTCTTTACAATCGTGTGTCCCTATAACGCTATTCTAAGAGCTTCAACCGAAGTAGACGAGGCGGTATGCATTACAAGTGGCCTCGGATGATAGCTACGGAGGAGAAACAACTTACATGCCAAGCAGCAACGCTTGTGGCATGTAGTAAAATCCTCGAACATATTTGTAACGCGCAGCATGACACCCACTCACATACGACTGCGCACATCGACTCCGTCATGCTGCACACGTCCATATCATGCGCTGACACACACACACACACACACACACACACACACACACACACACACACACACCAACCGAGGCAAATGCGAGTAATACTGATCGAACATGATTCTCAGCCCAAGGACTAGTCTTTCCACTCCACAGTCTGGACTGTTTCCTTACTTATTTGGTAAGGCTTGCTAGATAAAGCCCATGATAATTGTGCATAGAGCGGGGGAAAAGTCCAATCAAAGTGTGCCCGTCACTGCCGGGGTTGTCACACAATAGAAGTGAACAGACTCAAGCCTTGGAGTGAGAGTGACCTGGACCAGGAGCGTCAGAAGGATGCAATTTCCCTAGAGTCCGAAGCTTCGACGAAATTTCTGTGCGTCAACACAGCTTCTGACAACGGCTCCTCTTCTGTTCTCGTAGCTACAAATGGACCATGATCTTTGCCACCACAGAAGCCAGCAAAATCAAGCCGCAAAGTCCTACAATGTCCGGTCTGAAATTCGAGAAGCGTGGCATGCAGCAATCCCCCAACCGCGATCGAAGCCCGCGTCGATCACAAGGGGTCACAGTCATGTGATTATTGAAACTTACCGGAAACTACTTGTGTGCAGTTCGTGATCGTTTGTCATCACGCACAGATTATGAGACATGTACGGGGTATACCAAAATATGCGAGAAGGGGTTGAAGTGGCTACCGATTGCTTCATCACTAGAGTGGAACGATCGCAGGATCAGTCAATTTTCCTGCTCAGAACCTATCTATCAGCCTTCCATCGCTGTACCGCATCTTTGACGCTGCGGAGGCTTGTCAGGTTGTTTGGCGTTGTAGTATTTTGGGCTTAGGAGGTCGGAGATCCCGAGTGCGTTGACTTAGTGCTGTGCAATGGGATGTGCTCGAAGACGCGGCATTCGAGCTGTTGCGGAGTTTGAAGACTCTTTGCTCTAGAGAGAGAATGCCAGTACCCGGAGCCTAGTGCTAGCCAAGGTGATCAAAGGCTGGGCGGCACAGGGTGGGGAACTTTGGGGTATGTGCGGGGGTATGGGCGAAAGAAGTGGTGATTGGTATGATATTTGTCTTGTTGTCCTGAGTGAATGAAAACCACAATGAGTATGGGTTTGACAGGGTTCTCATTCCCGCTCATCATGAGAATATAGCATCATATGCTGGTCTGGAAGACTTTCATTCGAGCGTTGCGTGCTTCATCAAATGTCTTTGATTTCGACAGCAAATGGGGACGAGTTTTTCTAAACCACATGCCAAGCAGGTCATTGTCAGTTGCGCAGGACTGTTCCACGTGTACGATCCAGAAGCGCTAGAACCTGTACCCTGGAATGAGTACCTTCGATCTTTCCGCAGATCATCCTGCTGAGCTTTTCGAGCACATCTCAAAGCGCGCGCCGCATCTTTGTGAGCCAGATCCGAGTAGGAGGAGACAATCCATCGTATCTTCTGCCAGCTCCTATCTTCTGACTTGGAGCAGTCAGCAGCATCGAGACGGCTGCTAATCAACACAGCGCTTACTGAAACTGTCAACAACGCGCCTTCGGTCCCGCTATAAGCCACTGAGTAGCGCCACTACTGCCAGAGCTATAGCCGCCATTGCACCTGCAGAAGCCGTGTCCTGTTCCAAATCTCCTTGATAGTACGTCAATGCCATACTACCTGCATCGATGATGTTGATCAGTGCTGCGCACCGAGTAAGCAGCTTTCGGGTTTTTGCGTCATGCATGCACAACATGAGTGCGATTCCGAAGATTAGGTCCCGGGAGCCACTGATCCTGGTTGCAATGCAGTTTACTCGATCTGGCGAAAGGTTGAAGACGTTGATTGCTGTCCAGCGTGGATACAGAATTGAGGAAAAGCCGATCGTTAGCTGTCCAAGGGCCAGAAGCTTTGTGGCGGGCAGAACGATGGGAACCATTTTGATCGATTGGGATTGTATGCGGCGAAGGAGATCGCAGAAGTCGGTAGAAATAACGTGCGTTGGAGTGACCGGACTGGAGAATCGTTTATGTACAAGGAAGCCTAGTAATACGTCAGGGCAGCATTCTCACTAACTTCTCGCCGATAGAGCTTATTCTCGACTCAACGTTGAGACCGCGCTAATTTACGTTCGCTCTGCGCTCGACTTCTGGCACCGGGTGTTGCCCGTGGCGGACCCCTCAACCCTTTACTGCCACCGTCATTCTTCACTACGCATTGGTAGGCGATCCGAGCTCGCTTTTCGCTTCGTACAAACATGGGAAGGCGTTCAATTGGTTGCTCAAATTGCAAGGACGGGAGAGTGAAGGTATGGGCGCCTGGGCAGCGAGATCCATGCGATACACAAACTGACCTACACAGTGCGACCTGCAACAGCCAGTATGCCAGCGCTGCATCCGCCTTCGCTTAGATTGCCCAGGCTATCCCGATCCTTGGGACAGTGCTCATCGTGTAGAGAACTTACGTGCAGCAAAACAGGTCGAAATGAGGGTTCGGAAATCAGTCGCTATCAGGCAAAGTAAAAGCATAGCATTTCACACCGAAGCACAACGCCTCGGCGTAATGCCGACCTTAGCGAAGACCCTCTATCTTGGACCTGAGGTGTACAGTATCTACCGCCTATTAGACTCCTTTGCACATGGCTCTGGTATCGTGGTTTTCGATGCGCTCCCGAACCTTCACGCAAAATGTCCAGACGCCTCCTTTTCTCACGCGCTGAAAGCTGCAGCACTTGCTCAGTCGGCGTGTGAAGATCGTCAGCCTAGGCTTTTGGCAGACGCCAGACGAGCTTATGCAACATGCGTCTCTGCTTTGCGAAAGGCCGTGGGAACGGCTGAAAGCTCTAAAGAGGATTCTGTTCTCATGGCGGTATTCCTTCTAGGTTTCTTCATGGTATGGCGGCTTCGCAATTCTCTTAAAGCAGCACTGACAGCAGCTTTAGTTCACTTTGCGAGGTTTACCGGGATCGCAGCGTCTTGCATTGGGACAGAGATGCCAACCCCATGCAGCAGGCGCGGACGCCCTACTTAGGTATCGAGTACAGAACGGTTTCGATACACGTCTCGATGGTGGGCTCTTCATCTTTCGTCGCCATACTGAAGTGAGTCTCGCTCATATCTAGTACTCTCAGGAGCATAGCCTTATCACCTGCTAGCTAATGGGGTTCTTCAACTCAGCGAAAGCCGTAGAATCAAACTGCTTCTTCATGCAATTTGAAGTGGGATGGAACATCTGGCGACATTATACCCCTCTGGATCCGGCTATACGTCGAGCAATCAATTTGACCAGTTGCATTCGATCGGTCAGTGACTCTCACGACACAAGTATCGAGGATGCGGTATCTTTGAGCCATGAAACATTTGTCGTCCTCCGGGAATTAATCCGCACCGCTTCACGTATATCCTGGAATGCAGGCAATGTAACTCCAGGCGCCGCATTCAACGGGCTGATTGCTTTGACCTCTGAAAGAGCGCTTGCGATCGCAAAGACTCTGTATCTCACGATTGCACTCCACCTTCTCGAGTCACTCTTCGATGTGACGGCCATTACTCTTGATGCGATGAAACAATCAGAATTATACAGCACATCCGAAGTGGTCGATTGCGTCAACAAGCTCTGGCAGCAAATCACTGCAGCTTTGGCTACAGGCAATAATGGAAGCGAACAGAAAAGCCCCCCGAGGAGAGCACTCAGTGTATTCTTCTTGGACTGGCCTTTGACTGCTCTTGCGCAGTCTCGGATAGTTAGTATGAAGATGAGATCAGACGCGATCAGCACTCTGCAAGAAAGCCGATTCTTGGACTTTTAGCTGTCAGACACGTTTTCACACGACGTTGCGCGGGCGAGTCCGAAGCTGTTCAGTTCCGCGGGCGAGAGCTTCAGCGAAGTATACTCATCAAGTCGGTTCCAATATGAGCTTAAAAATGGGCCGTGAGAACAGTTCAGAGATTTCTCTTTTCCCTGCAATTTGCTGAACCGGTAAAACCGGAGCTCACGATGACTCCCATCTCTGACTCGTGGTTGTCGAAGGAGGTACACAGTGCAGTCCACCGACAAAACATCCGCAGCGTTTCAAATGATTCGGTCGAGCCTGCCTCTCGTCGTGAGCCCAAGTCTTCTTCGGACGATGCACGAAAGCGTCAAATCACACCTCGAAATCTCTTTCGCGCTAGCGCTTTTCAGGAAATATTCGCGACAAGCTTGTCTGGTTGGCCACCAGTCTTTATCATTGCTGTATTGGAGGTTTTCGGCTACTGATCTTGTCAAGTTGCAACTGGCTAGAACTGGCTCAAGCGATTGCTATACGCGAGTACGTGGAGACTCCCATCGACCTCATTGGACTGGAGGACGATGTGTGGTTGATACAACGGCATACGTTAGTCAATATAGTCAAAGACATGAACGGTGCGCTTGTACAAAGTCATCAGCACGCATTACCTAATCTTCTTGGAAACGGTCAAGCGTCAACCGAGATCCAGGCGAGCTTCCTAGAGCCGACGCCTCTGCATTAAAGCGAGACCATCACGGGATCGTCAATTTACTGTGAGCGCGAGCAGCAGCGGAGGAACACAGGAGTCTCCATCGAAGAGATCTACACTGCACTCCAATCCAGCATCCCTCTCGAGGAAAACAGGATCGAATGGGGGAGCGCCAGTCTCGATGAGACCCGGAAGCCAAGATGCCTTGAGCTGCGGCAGACCTAAACGAGCATGCTTAGCCTTTTACGGGATCCACACTTTCATTGTTCCAGCCAATTACCGATTTCTACGAAATATTCCCATTGTATTTGAGCGTGGTGTGAGTACACAGTTCATCCTCAGAATCTGCAGGTCTGTTCCTCGACAAGAAAGAAGGTTCGCGCGGTGAACACCTTTGAATGCTCATACTTTCCGATGACTAGTGCGCCAAAGTCGCGTCATTTGGTCCCGCCCAAAGCCGGTTGTACCCTGTCCTTTTCATACGAACGACGACTCATCTTCCGAGCAGCCATACCCGAGAATGTATTGCCTGGTCCAGTGGGCTGTACTCGGAATGCGCGGCGCGTGTCTAGAGAGGAATACTTTGCGCGAATTGGATAGTTTCCTCGCGTCGTTGTCCCGGAAAGGTTTGGTCTAGGGTCGATTTTACGAGCCTCCGTCTACCACGCGAACCTCAGTGCTCAATGTGTGGATGTGGACTTACGAGATATCTGCCCACATACCACATGGACGTGCATGATGGTGTCCGCAACAAGTAACTGCCATCGTCAATATATCCTCAATTGTTCTAAGCCCCGTTCGTGTGATTCCAAGCTATGAAGTCCGACCGCAATATGCTAGCTCTGACTGTATATATCCCAACTCCACGTTCCAAAGGAGACACCAACAACCAGTCTTGTATTCACCTCAAAGATCTCTCGAGAAATCAGAAAAATCAACGTCATCATGTATACCGGACAGTGTCTCTGTGGTGACCTCAAAATCAGCTTCTCGGTCGAGCCTCTCGCCGCGGTATAGCTCGAATTCAAATTCTTAACGCTGTCTCCTAGCTGACATTCCATCATACAGGCACTCTGCCACTGTCAAGCGTGTCGTCGTATTTCAGGCTCCGCTTACGGACTTAATTGGGTCGTTCCCGCAACTGCCCTGATCGTGACGGGCACTCCCAAGCTATATTCGACCACGGCAAACACTGGAAACTCTGTTACGGGCCACTTTTGCGGTCGCTGTGGCACCACTCTTTGGCGGGACGGACATGCTACGGAAGGTCTTGCGTATCTTAAGGCAGGAATTCTCGACGGCCAAGCTGCTGTCGACGACAACAAACCTAAAGCGGAGATCTTCACCAGTAGGAGGGTTGCGTGGCTCAATCCTATTGAAGGAGCTCATCAAAAGTTGGAAATGCTTTAGTAAAATTTTTTGAATCAGATGTGGGGTAGTGCCTTGTAGTATACCGGTCTATATTCGACTATTCACCGAGGCTGCATTTTGACGTACACGCGCCGCGTAGGCTTCCGTGGTGCATGTGCATTCAAGTCGATATTTGGAATTTCCTCTGTTGGATCTCCCGAGGCGTCAACTGTCTCCGAATCGAAGTATGTGACCCAGAAGGCCGTCAATAGATTGATTTCCAACTTCGCAAATCTGTTGCATAGGTTTTTAGCCGAGTGTTGGGACAGCGCAGCTTTTCACAGCATCACTGGTCACTCGCAGACGTACCTCATACCCATGCAAGGATGCCTGAGTGCTCCCCACCCAAGCCATGCCAAGTCCACCTTCTGGTCTTCCGCCCTCTCAGAGCTGTACCGCGCAGGATCCCACACATGTGGACTGGTGTAGATTTTGGGGTCGTAGTGGACCTCATTGATGGGATAGACCGCGTAAGCGCCAAAGGGAATTTCGCCCTGATGCTCTGTGTTGACAGGTACTGGCGTTCCGTTGCTATGCCAGTTGCGCCGGAACGCGGTTCCAACAAGAGTCAGCCGGATGATCTCTTTCAGACAGACGTCGATTGTAGGAAACTCTGTTTCCCATGCGTGCAGAGGTATTTTCATTAGTCTGTCCCTCAACAACAAACCCGTGTCTGGAGCGTATTTGCGTGCTACGAGCTCGACTTCATCACGAACTTTCTTACGCCAATCTAAGGATCGGGAGAGATAGAAAATCATCCAGGCAGCGTTGATCCCAGTGTTGATCTGTCCAGCCCAGAGAGACGCAAGCGTGAACTAGACCATTAGCGATCACACATGCACTCCGTTGGTCGCTTGAGCTCACCTCTGTCATTTGGCGAAGACTATCATTTTGATCGATGAGAAGCTGCAGAGCGTCGTCTTCCTGCCTGCCAGATTCTTTACGTTTGGCGACGACCCTTTTGAGGATGCGAGAGAGTCGGACTGCTGCAATCACACGTCTCAACATGCTCAATGTTGGGAGCCAAGGCGCCGTAAGTGTGATGAGCTGTCTCCCGTCTTCTCGATCGTCTCAAAGGCGCTCAATACGCTTCGCGCCACCTCCGGATCGCTTGAGATCTCCTTGCAGGCCAAAGTGCGCAGGTTTAGCTGAAAAATAAGCTTGAATATATCTTCCCATGGATCGACCGTCCTTCCCGGATCAGCGGCCAACCGCTCGAAGCTGACCACAATGTCTTCAAAGAGAGTCGCCAAAGTTCTTTGCAGACGCTCCCCCTTTAAAAGTGTCGACAGTCGGCGCATGAAGTAGTCTCCCTCGATGACATCGGGATCATTGGAAGCAAGGGCTCCGCCGTACAATGCACGGAATCCTTCACCAGGATCTAATTCGCGGCTGCCAAAGAAAGTTCTGCGAGCCGCCAGACCACTCAGAGCAACAACAGGGTATCGACCAGCCCAGAAGGAGAAGCTGCCATGCTTACCAGCTCGTTCTTTGAACCAGTCCCATCGATGCGTGAAGAAGCCGAGAGAGCCAATGAAGGGTGTCTCTACACCGACAAAGTGGGGAGCGCCTTTCGGAAAACGGTGGGAGGGAATGGCGAGTGTATATGATGCTAGTGACAGTGCGATGATCGTCACCAATAGGCAAACCAGTAGTACGATGACCTCGGTCATCGTGTAGGAGAATTAAGAGTGGTACAGAGATGAGGTATGAGCTGACAGTAGGGAGATATCGCTTCTTATGAACCTTTCCCACGATCTATAGCCGTGTGCGTGAGCTCGATGTCCAGGCGAATGCAAGGGAGCAGATTGCAATGACTGAGATGACCGACGGCGTAAACGCTCTCTTGCGACAGTGAGACAGGGGACGCGACTCTGTTTGATGCTGTACTTGATTTGGGTTCGTCGCGGCAAAGTCCCTGTCGAACAGCTACTTCACGCTGGGACTGGCAAGTCATTGTAGCAGCGACCTTGTCCGGTGCAGAGGTAACACAGTATCACCAAAGTGCAGAACAGGATGACCAGTGAGTCGAGAGCTCTCGTTTGGAAATGACTGGAACGCCCTCGTCGATCTGGAGTCAGTGCCCAAGCTAGCAAAGCTTTCGTGGCTTCCAACCCCTGAGTAGAACCTAGTCCACAGGAACGTGTCATTGCAGACAATACGAGAGTTTGAACCGCAGGTGTTGATACTCTCCTGGTGTACTCGCGAGCTGCACGAAACTTTTATGGCACGGACCATGCATAGCTCTGCGCTACACCATTTCGGGGTACAATTGCGATGACGAGCTGCCATTGGCTGATAGCAACCTTGCTGTCATTCGGCACGCGCACGAAACGCGCACTGCCGATTGGTGATCAATCCATGTGCGGCTCCCAAAGCTATCCATCAAACATAAGGCGGGCTTGTTCACGCCAAACTATTTCAGTCTACCTTCACGACTTAGTATTGTGAAGGATCTGCTGTTGCGTCCGGAGACTGAATGCTGGGGATGTCTGCAGCTGTGACGGCTCTGGCATGGATTGGAGCGATGCTCAGTGTGAAAACGATTGCAGCTCTTACATACACCACCTCCTCCACCACGATATGAGATTTTTCAATCTCTACAGCGTTGCGATGTCAGAATTCCCAACGTCGCCATGATATCAGACTGGTATTCTCGTCCAAAAAAAATCATATCTGGAGGCCCAATCGTCAGTCTTTCCCTCTAGCCTCTTTGCCAACCTCTCGTGCGGCTGGCGTACTGTGGTACCGTCCAGAGAACACTTATGGCAAGACGCCGAAGTGTCTCTGGGAGTTCAATGGTTGATGCGCACCATTGCGGTGGTAGAGCAGCATGCCAAGCATATTCCGATCTGCTGTATTGTAGTGGTGGAACTTTTGGCCAAGAAGAAGAACTTGCAATTTATCTTGTTCAAATTCATCCGCAAACCAGGAAGCGCATTCTGCTTGCAGAGTTGTTGCAGTGGTCTTGGAGTTCCTCAGACACTGGTCCAAGTCAGAATGAGCAGGCCTGTGTTCTGACTCCTCCTCTGTGACATCAGCTTCTCGTAATTCGGAGGAAACGGCAGCCTGAGCAAACCGTCGCCAGTAGGTGACAGCGAAAGGTCCTGCATGACAGGAGAAGCTTTCGCAGATTGTTCCATCCCAGCGAAATCTGCCATCTGTCTCTCAAGAAGTTTCAGCCAAGGCGCGACGTTTTCTAGCAAGGATCTGCTCCAATTACGCCGAGGATGTTCTGCGTGAAACGGATTACCGGGCTTTCTTACAAGCTCTAGAGGCAGGTACACACGACATTATCCACATGGGAATCGACGGAACCTTTCTTCGCTTTATGATCCAGCCGATCCCATTCTCTGGCTTCGTCATGCACAGTTGGACCAAACTTGATGGATGTGGCAGAGAGGAAGAAGAGCACATGAGAAAGCGTGTAATGGATCAACTTCGTCTCTTTCGCGCGCCGTGGCAAAATTGGACGATACGCTGTCGTTCGGTAGAATCGCAGGTGACGTGCATGTTCGAGATGTTTTTAGCACGGAGGGAAAGCAGCTGTGTTATGGGTAGGACAAAGAGGCCATATGAGCATCCTAGCTACCTCTATATTCGAGCCGGAACTAATAGAACGTTCTTACACGCAGGCAGACGGTAGACGGTGGGCTTAGAGCTACGAAGACATTTTCGTGGTTGGCGGGCTCCTTGCACCTAGCAATCCTTTAGGTAGTACAAGTGTTGGTGTGCGACGATCGTCTCTTCTTGAACAGACCTCACACTCTGTATTTTGTAACTGCATGCATCTGCAGCGGCTAGACTTCCTGTCGGTCTCTTAAGTCCGCTGCATAGAGCGAATTATAGCGTAGTTTCAAAGTCATTCTTTCTGGCGTGGACGTCCGATTTCATGAAAGAAGGTGCGATCGCATAGGACTGTCCCACATTATATATCAAGCTAAAGTGCGACACTTCGATGGCGTTCCAGCTCCATCGCTATCGTTCCACGTCTCCAGCTCAAATGATGCGCGAAACAACATAGGGGACCTCAGCTTCGAGGCTAAATGTATTGGTATCGTGCGGAGCCAGAAGTGCGCACAAAACTCTGTCGTAATCGCAGAGAAGTTGGACTAGAGTAGCCTGTTAACAGTACAGCATATCTCGGATCACTAACTGCCCATCGATGATAGATCTGAGCACCTTTGGCGCCCATTATGAACGATCCTCCAATGATTTGTGAACTTTGTACTACTTCGTTGGTCCCATTGAAATAAGAGTTGAACACTGTACGATTTGGAGATAGTTCCTCCATGTTCTTTCTTAATGCAGCTTCGAGCAGATGATCCTGCACCGCTGGGCTGGATGCTGACTCAGAGAGCAGGGAGATAGTGTCCGGTGGCGGATCGATTTCGCTGACCTCTTCAAGTGCCAAGGTATCGCGTGGAATCTTTGCAGCTGGGTAGAGATCCTCCAAGTCTTTGATCTGCTCTGTGATACTGCTCACTAGCTGCTGAATTCGATCGCGGCCACCGAGTGCTGATTTCGTCTTTGACTGCGCGGCCTTCAACGCTCTGCTCATACGACTGGTTGAGATGCGTTGCATGTCTGCAGAAAGCTTTGACACAATGGCATTACTGTTCCTTTCGATTGCCTGATCTGTTGAATATTTCGTAGACTTTGTCGATGCCTTTTTAGGCAATGAGATGATGTGCTGTAGCTTTGTCACACCCGCTTGTAGATCCTGCGCATTGAATGGAAGTGAGAGGGTTGTATTCTCAAGGCCCTTAAGGTCCCGGACACCTCCTGATAGGCCTACAGACTTTCTCCATCGTGATAGACTCAACTCTGCGTTGTGTAATTTGATCTGCTCGGTTCTCAAGCTGTCTTCCAAGTCCCTCCCAACCGAGACGTACTGGAAACATTCGATCGCGTCGTTGAAGAGGCCTGCCAGTGCTATCGCGAGACTCACAGCTTCGGCCATGTTAAGAATGCAGTATGTGTCTTTCGGAACATCTTGAGTTCGGCAAGACACTGGTGTAGGATTGGGATGGGCATCTTCAGCTCAGTGGGGTGGCGAAGCGATGTCCAACGCGTATGGACTAGGCGACCAATGATCACACTATCCGATGTTACACAGCATGGGCACCTGACGCAGAATCCTGCCAGCCAAGCCGCTCCACCTCGAGAGGGAAGAAGGTGGCAGCGAGTTGATGCAGTTCGAGATCGCAATTTCTGGTCTTCTACGCTGTTCATTATGGCCCAGCAATATTCCGCCCACTACGGATCTGGCAATCAAGGAGTTCAGGCCAGTCGCATAGAGAGCTCAGTTTTCCATATTCACGAACAGAGCGAAAGGATTGGGTAATTGTGAGTTAGCGTGACGAAGCAATCGGAAACCCGTCTGACGCTTCGACAGAATGCTTACAGTCTCTCGCCATCCCGCATATTCGTTATAGAAGCGGCCTCAGGGAGAAGACTCCCGGAACGTGTGACTGGATCCTTCTTCATGAAAGTTACAAGCGTTGGCTGGATAATGGCGGCATCCTGTATGTCGAGGGGGAATCCGGAACTGAAAAGTCGATGCTGGTGACGGATCTGGTGCAAAAAGCGAAAAGCGCCGATCAGGCGCAAGTTCTATCGTTCTTCTTCATGGCCGGCACAGAATGGCAAGAGTCGTTGCTCGCGATGCTACACGCACTGCTCCACCAAGTACTTTGCGCCGACGAGGCGACAATGGAGCGATTTCTCCATGATTCCGACTTCGAAAAACGGTGCCGACAGGAGGGAACGCCGGGACATTCTCCACGCTCCTGGAGTTGGACTGAAGTAGAATCGCGGGGTTATCTAAAAACTAGCATCCTGGAAACCACGAACCGTTATTCTGTGACAATTTTTGTGGATGCCTTGGACGAAAGTGATACCACAGACAGGCCGGCTATTTGGGAGTATTTGCGAAGTATTGTCAGCGACAGCAAATTTCGCGTTTCACTCTGCCTCTCGAGCAGACGTTACGGGGCCACACAGCAGAGTACAGTGCAACGTATCGATCTCACACAAGAGAATTCGCAGGACATACAAAGCCATTTGTGCCAGCAATTGCGGTCTGTATTCGACGAGGATGTCGATCTTCAGCTTGCGAGTGAGCTTGCAAGCAGGTGTCATGGCATCTTCCGATGGGCGGTCACTGCAGCAGAAGAACTGTTGAGACCCCAGTGCGACTGTGGAGACTTGCGTCTTTCTGTCAACGATCTTCTCAAGGAGCTCGAACAGCTGCCTTCGGGCTTGTCTGCGCTCTATGGTAAATTGTTGTATCGACTACCTGTTCCACGCGCTAGAGTTGTGCTCAAGCTCTTTACTTGGGTAGCTTTAGCATGCCGACCCTTGACTTGTAAAGAACTTCGGGCCACACTGGCATTTTGGCCAACTATTGACAGGTACTCGGAGGCGGAGGCCTCGTTGGGTACATTCAAACTACCGGAGGACCTTAAAGAATGGAGGAAGGAAGTGTAAAGAATAACCTCCGAGCTACTTACCTCCAGCGAATTCCTGCATCCACTCGAAGGTCACCGGCGTCTGATACTTGCGCTGAGCAATATCGGGACTGCTGCATCTCCATAAGATACCGAAGAAATTATCCGCGGCATGGGCGAAGCCCACCATAGAACTATTCACCATAGCTATTGCGATAGTGGAGACCACGAAGTCAACTTCTCACACAAATCCGTACGTCGATACCTGCTGGAACAGGGGCTTCAATTACTCCAATCGAGAGCGTTTCCCACGCTCAGAATTCCCGGCCTGCTATGTTCGCATTCGTATATTGGACTTACACTGTTGGAGACTCAATCGACAGGAGAAGAAGTCCAAATGCTGTCTGAAGTCCCAGAGCGTCTGCCATTGCTTTCCGACAGCCGTCCCCTCTGTGAGAAATGTGGGCTGCCTTGCAGACAAGGCCCTGAAACCTTACGGAACGGTATGCATTTGACCATCACAGCTGCCCGCAGCCATACCCTGGGTTCAGGGACAAGCTCCAGCTCCGGCGGTACGCGTCCTTCCATATTCTCAGGCATGGAGCAAAAGTCAACAGCAATGAGAATGTCGACCGACAATTTTTGGCCAAGTTGATGTACTCGCAACATGAGTATTGGGAGATTCCAAAACATGACGCCACGCCTAGGCCTTCTTCCCTAGTGATCTATTCTCATGAATCATCTTTCAAGAAGTTCATAGATTGGCACCGCTTTGCGGAACACTCTCAACTACGACTGACGAGACGTATCGCTGAAGGCGGCCCCTGTTCGATCAAATCAGAGACTGTGACCATACGCAGCACGAATTCAAGCATCAAGCATCTATTGCATACTGCGGCCCGTAAAGGAGACTTCACAGCGGTATATAGATTGCTTCGTATCGGCTTTCCCCCTACTGAGCGGGACGAGGCTGGCATGACCGCAGAAGACGTGGCTTCCAGTAGCGGTATCAAAGCACTCATTCGTGAAGGCAGACTAGTTCCGGTCAAGCAGACTAATGATTTGAGCGGTGATCTATGGCGCCGCAATCTGCAAGAGGTCATCGACAGTCTAGGAGCTCGGATGGAGAAAAGCTGGGTGTAAGGGTCTGCAAGTCGCAGCCGTTGTGTTCTCGGCAGTCTGATTCAATGGAACGGAACAACGGAGGGAAGTTCGCATATCGCTAGTGATAAATTTATCGGCTTTAAGAAAATCAGGGGTCTCGTAAGGTGATTGCCGTGGATACCATGCATGTGTCTCGAGCTCAACCTTTCCTGTTCCAATCGTACAGAACAAGCAGCCACGTGTGTACCCGTGACTACACTTCTGTGAAAGTCTCCCAAGCTCGGTACATATCATTCGCTTCATTCTCCATTCCTTGTTCGCGTAGAAGCTCAAAAGCTCTCGCGTATTGTTCAGGCTGTGCATGGTACTTCCCAAATGTGCCGGGGACTGCTGGCGGCGCGCAGTGTGATGCAAATGATAGAGCGGCAGTGGATCGGGCGCTGTAGGATGATGCAGCATAGCAACGGCACGCCGGCCTGGGGAATCGGCAATATTCAGATAGCGGTTGAAAGATTCTTCGCATATCCTCAAGGACCGACGATTGTGCGGGTCGGCGGTGACGAAAGACGATGTGGTGAGAGCGTCGTGCAGGTACAGTCGAGCTCGACCACAGTTGTGTGGTCTTTGTATCGCTTTACAATGCGCATCGCCGCGTCAAAGTCCATGTGCCAGTACATGATGGATTTGATGTGCGAGGCGAGGGCCCTGGTGGCCCAGTAGTCGTTCGAGCTCTGCCAGTATCGCGAGCGCGCCTCATCGAGCCAGTCCGTTACAGGAGAAGAGATCTCGGACGTAGTCCAATCTGTGCGAGGGTTCTGCTGCGAGTATTCCGCTTCCAAGTGCCAGCATAGAAAATCTGCGAGTTGTGAAGTGACAACTTCGTTCAGTGTATCACGATCGAGCGTCTGCAAGTAGCGCAGAATCTGGCTCGCGCCGACATCCGCGGCAGCGTTCGTTTGCTCCTCGAAAGGCAGGAGTTTGATCTTGTGGTAGGAGGTCTGTAGGAGTGCCCGTGGCTCTCGAGGATGGATTTTGGTCGTCTCCGATGCTTCTAAGGTCTCATCGCCACTGTTGAATCGTGGGTTGCCGAATTTTGGGCTCAGCCTGTATCGGAAAATATCGATTCGATGCCGTTTGGGATGCGCGAAGCGCATTGCAGGGGTTGCAGAGTGCATGAATCGGAGTCCCAGTGCCGTTGCGATTGCTTCGGAACGCCATATTCGCGGAGCGTATTCGCGGAGCGATGGTGAGCAGTCGACGTGGCGTCGACATTATTGCCGCGACTTGATGCATTGCGCAATGGTATTGATGAAAGGGGAGGAAGCGAAGACGTGAGGTCGGAAGTACCTTACCGCTTGACCCACATCTGACCACAGGCTTGGCAAAACACGTCGCGTGTGCGTACGCTTGTGCGACTTTTATCGATGGCATGCCTCTAAATGATGCACATTGAGGGCTGCATCGACGAGAGTTACTGCCCGCTAAGATCAGCAGTGATGATTTGCGATTGGTGAAACTTCTACTCAACCGAATTCGGGTGTGACAGTAAAATGCCTGTCGCTAAAATATCCACTTGTTTCTACATGAAACCACATACTTGCACCGAGTGCGATATGCTCATAAACGCCTCCTCATAGTATACATAGGTCCGATCGGTAGCAATAGACGGGGGTCGAGGGTTGACACACCACCGAGCATGCTCATTGACGAACAAGATCCTTCTCCTCTTTCAGCAAGATGACCTGCGCCTTATGAAGCGGGAGAACCTTCCGTCATTGCACCTGACGCTCACGACGGTCTTGACGCGCTCCATGCTTACAATTAGCAACGTGATCTCGCCTATTTTGTTTTGCAGGCTACCCATCCTGTTGCATATCTGCCTGCTCCATCGCCACTTGAAGCTTCGTCTCACGTTCCCGTCTGCTCTCTTCCGCTTCTTCTACCTGTCTTTCATAGAACATCCTCTTCTCATTCAGCACATTCCGAACCTGATGCAAGTATGCCTGCTCCATCGCTTCTTGCAGCTTTGCCTCGCGTTTCTGTCTGCTCTTTTTAGCTTGTTCTATCTGTCTTTGAAGGAAAGCCTTCTTCTCATTCAGCACATTCCAAATCTTCTTAAAACGAGGACATTGCGCATGCAGTTTCTTCAAGCGAGGGTCATGGCGATATTCATCGAATAGCTCCACGCGGCGCCGTCGGGCCGCGAGTCCGGTCACTCTGAATGGAACGCTCTGCAGAAGCGATTCGATTTGTTGTTCTTCGTCTTGAAGGAGGAGGAGGTACTGCGCGCGGATTTTGTCGCGGAGAAACTTTGAGTCGACCGGGACGTTCGAACTCAAAAGGGCGCGTGCTTGCTTCGAGTTCTTCTTGCGTGCTCGCATTTCTATGTAGAAATTCGACAACAGAAGAGCGTCAGGATCAGTGGGATGCCAGAGCATGGCGATAGCGCGTTGTAAACGGGAGAGCTCCAATCCAAGGAACTTGTCATATGATTCGATCTTCTCGCAGTGATTTCTTATCTGTGAAGAGGTGCATACCATGGCAGTGAGTTGTTTCCTCCGATTGTGTCCTTGAAACTTGGACAATACGTCGATCGAGACATCGGGAGATTCGTGCCAGTACAGAGTGGCTCGCAGGTGAGCGATGAGCATAACGCCAGGCCAGTAATATATCGCGCCTGGCGGCGGACGCGCAAACGCGTCAAGTCCATCATTGATCAAGTCCAATATTGGGCTCGGACTCAACTTCCCGAAATTGTGGAGTGACTCAAAGAGTCGCTCGGCTTCCAAGTGCCAGCACAACGAGCGGCACAGATTCTCAGTCAAGACCCTGTCCAGTACGGATGCCCTATGATATCTCGCATCGTGGCTATCTTTGTCGGCCTTGTGATTATACACTGGGGTCGGGTTTAAGCTGCGAAGCCAACGCAGGACTTTGCTGGCGCCCAAGTTCGCAGCAGTCGCTAAACGTTCTTGCTTCTCTTCCTCGCCCTCCTCTATTTCTTCGACACCGCTGCCAGTTGACACGACAGGAGTGCCATGTTTGTCATACACAATCTCAGCAGTTTTGAGTCGCTCCCATATATCTTCGATCTCCTTGAAGCCGCACTCTTCGTCTTTTGTCATACCCTGTTTGGCGGCCCATGTATTTCGCCTCCTGGGTCGACGCTGCGTTGTGAGCGGCTCTTGGGGTAAGGTCGTCTAGGCGGAGGACGAGTGGGCCGAGGCAGGTTGCTTTGATCGTGTGGAAAATGTTGCTCATCGATGGGGAGCTTGTTTCGCTGTCGGGGTAGACGTCTCGGCTTTCTTTCACCATCTGCCGTGAATCGAATTTGGAAACGTCCAGCAGCCCGTCGCGCACGTGGAGAAGTTGCGGCATCATCTGCACCGTTTTCCGGAGACGTTTTACGCTTTTCAAACGATGTCTTCCCTGAGTTGTACTTGGTAAATGTCTTTGAGAGAGTACGCTTCAGACCAAGCTCAGAGAACTGGCTCGTGAGCGGAGCCACAGGTGAAGGGCGATGAAGCAGTAGTGCAATGGGTTTGCCGGATAGAGAACATCGCTGAAGTGAAGATGATGAGAACATACTGTTCGTGCGAACGCGATTCCTACCTGTGCTTGTGACGCGCCATCAGGCGCTGTCAGCTCTTGGTGCGAGTCGCCGAGACAGCATGTATACTGCAAGAGATGCGTGCGAGTGTGATAGACGTCTCCAGATGGCTGGATGATGAAATTGTTGGACGAGACGGTACAGGAGAAGCTATGGCCGCGTCGGAAGCAGCTCCTTTCCCGCTCGTCATCCTTGCCGATCGCCGAACCACGCGGCCATTGGAGACTCCACAGACGTTGGCAGAGCGAATGGCCATGGCACAGAGCGTTGTCGTTGATATCGAGTGGCAGCGCAACGCTGCAGCCATCCACTCCGGCGGTGCTTCCGTAGACAGTCACTGCGTCAACGAAGCGCTCCCCTGTCGTCGTGTCACCGTCGCCAAAAGTAGGTCGTTTGCTTGCCTCCAGCCACCCGACTTCACAGCTTCTGCCCAACCTCTCCCAAAAGACCGCCTGCACCGCGTCACTGCTCCCACCAAATCATCCATTCGCTTCCACGCAGCTGCGCTTCCGACGCCTCGTTCCATCCCAAAAACCGCCCAACGTCCAACCTCCCCCAAAACTCGTTAAGCTTCGACCACGGGAAAAGGCGCCTTGTCCACTCTCAGCACACCCTTCCCCCTTCGCTTCCCCTCTCTTCTTGTCGTTGCGCGCCACTCTTTGCGCTTCGCATTATGGTCTTCTTCAAACGCCTCTCCCGCAGTCGCAGTCGGTCCAATTCGCAGTCCTACGTCGACAATACTTACGATTCGCGACACGACAGTAAGACCTACGACGACCAGGCTACGCCCACTCGGAACCTCCCCGCGATCGAGCCATTGTTGCCGCGGACGACTACGACCGCCCTCCTGCCAGCGCGCACAGCGAGAAGGGTCCGCGGTTAGGCGACGGGTTTGCGAAGGAGACGTCGGGAGGAGATATGTATAGCAGGCGCGATCGTCCGGTGGAAGTTGCGAATCAGCAGGCGGGCAATGCGTTCGCGAGTGGTGGATATAGAGAGAACTTGTCGGATCGGACGAGGGCAGCGAGTAATGGATACGATGCGCCGCAGCTGGCAAGAGCGATGCTGCTGCGCCGAACTTGCTGATTGAGGCATTCAACCAGGCGGTGCGACCTTACAGCGACAAGATTGAGGGACTGGAGAGCGAGATTGCGGATCTGAGAGCGTACATTGCGAGCTTGGAGAGGCAGCAGAATGAAGTGCATGCTTGGATTGACAAGAGAGGGTTGCGACCAGGTGAGTCTGACGAGGTGCTGGTCCCGCTCTTGATGGCGTCCGCCCGTTGCTTTCGTTGCGAAACGACCGGAACCCAGCTCAATGGCACATGCCAGGACCGCCGGAACTTTCGATGTACACTCAAAGCTAACAGTGTTCCGCAGACGTTCCTCCCGCGATCGCGCAAATCATGGACTCAGCGTCACACGCGTCCTCACCCACCCACGCGGCTGCCACGCTGAACGCCCAGCTGGACCGCAAGATCACCATCGTCAATTTCGACCTCCACCGACTCCAAGACGACCTGAACGATTCCCTACCCACGCCCTCCTTCAGCGCTTGCATGCTCAAGTTCCTTCCCGACATCAGCCGCCTATCGTCCCTCCCTTCCGGGCCGAGATACGCCTTCGATCTGCTGCTGAAGCTCGGCGGCAACCTTAACAGCCATGGTGGGCTAGAGAATGGCGACGAGGAAGACATCATGGAGAGGAAGGCGTTCTATGGGCGACTCGATGAGGCTATGGTCGATGTCGTGAAGGGCCGCTTCCGGGAGGAAGGCGACAGCTGGGGCGTCCAGCGCGAGATCAAGCGCATTGAAAAGACGGGCGCGTACTTGAGGAATTGGGGTGTGGAGCCTTACTTCCCTCAGACACTCGAGGTGATGAGAGATGGTGGACATGGAGGCATGCCCACCAGCTCGGCACAAGCCATGCCTGGTGGAAGTGCGCCTGAATACGCGTAAATGATGGCATGCCTCACTTCGACATGTTTCCTTTTGGATAATCGGTGGCCGTTCTCGTCAGCTGTGACTCTATCTCTGGGTTGCGGACGCTCTTCAGACCAGCTTGCTGGCTGGCTGGCGTGGTCGTCTATACAGAGCTGATCATCGCCTTTTCTTTTTGCTGTTCTTTTGTCGATAATGGACGAACGACTTTGTATGGATTGTACGGATGGGACACAGCGAAAGACAGCATGGCATATTGCATACAGAACGGAGTAATGAGAATGAAAATGAAGATATTGAACGTTGGCCTTCAGAGAGCGCAAAGTTCGGCAGGCGTCTTCTTGCTTCCTTTGCGTTGAAGTATTCCACGGTTTGCTCCAGTCGTTGCTGAGAGCAAAGAGAACGACAAACTCCTTGTGATAAAGCTGATATTAAATATTGGAGAGTGTTGGCAATTTTCACCTTCCTGCGCAGTTCTCAGCCATTTCGGGTTTCAGCCCACGCGACGTTTCTCAACAAAGCACTTCAGCCACCATAACCTCGTCCTTCTTCTTGGATATCATGTTATTTTGACTGTATCTAGTCCGCAATACTTGCCTGTCAACGTCGAGATCGTTAAGTTGTGGCTGCGAAAGGAAAGAAGTTGGAGAGCAAAAATGTGGGCGGAAGTAGCGATGGTCGGGCGTCCCCACATGCATGGCTGAACTTTGCTTCGACTTCACCTCTCCTCCAATATTCATGGTCGGCGATACATGGGCGCTCAGGCGCGACTGGACAGCCTATGATGCATTGTGAAAGATTGGTGTCGTACGGATCAAGCGGATCAACCATGCTCTCGGCGTACGGTGTCTTTGCTGCTTCCTCTGCTCAAGATTGTCCTCCTGGATTCGGCACTGGGATTTTGCTATTTGCGGAGTCTTGAAGAAGAGCGATATACGATGCGATCTGTGCCGAGTTGAAGCCTTGATGCTCGATTTTGAGCGCTTGCGGACATCAAAGACCTGGCGAAGCAGTTGTGCAATCCAAAGACTCGTCAAGATGCAGTCGCGAACAAGTCAATAGAACCAGGCGTCGAAGGGGGTTGAGGTTATGCCGTTCTGCTTGGAGGCCTCAATGGAGTGCTTCCTCATTCTCTGCTATTTGGGTGGAAGATGTGTCGCTTTCTCTCCCAGAAGTCCGTTCAACCAGGATGCTGGTCGAGAGAAAGCACTGTAGGAGTAGCCACGCCGCAGGCAGTTCAAAAACAGGCCAGCCTACGGCTGATGGTGGACAAGCCAAGTAGCTGTCTGCGCCACTGGCGTTTATTGCAAGTTCCTTCTAGGAGATGCATTGGTTCGATCGGAACACTTTCAATCTCAGCATAGCAGAAGGCAACTGTACCCCGTCGAGGCCATTCGCGTTGGAGCAGCTATGGCGGTAGGGCACTCTGAACGTCACTGGAAATGCCGAGACTGCTGATAGTTGTCGGTTCTCTTGCCGTGCACTTGAGCTGATCGCCAGTGGGGACCTAACACAATTTTCGCTGCCACTTGCCAGTCTCCGCGACCTGTTGCATCTACAGCACTCCACCTACGACTGGAACGACATCATATTTTCACGATGATCTCTGCCTGCTTGAAGTGAGCTGAGCACGTTTCTCCCGTTGACCTAAAATGGCTAGGCAGAACGTTGCCAAGGAGACTCGCACCCAACCAGCTCAAATGGCTACAAGTGGCAGTTTGAAGCCAGCCTGCTATATCTCTCTGGCATCTGTTGTGCGCCAATTAACATATAATCGCTCCGATAACTCCTAAATACGCGACACTACCCGTGTCCCTTACTCCATTGAATGTGACCAGACTTGGGAAAAGAAGTGAATTCCGCGACAAGATTCACTTTAGCAAACACACAATAATCTTGCACACGAATCTGCCTGTGAAGGCTAACTCTCTGCCGTTCTGTTCCGAGGCCGCACCACAAAAAGGTCCCTTTCTTGCTGGCTCAACCCAAACTTCTTACAACACAAGAACCACTACCACCAGCAACCAAGGTCACTCACCACTTCCATACTTCCAGCAACATCTTCACCAACACACACCTTCAACACCTCATCAACACCAGCAAGATGCAATTCACCAAGATCATTGCTTCTGCCATCACCATCGGCGCCGCTATGGCCATCACTGGCGACTTGACCTACTACAACGCCGGCATGGGTATGTACTGACTTCAACCATTGCAGCCCAATCACAGCAAGCTAATCTTCCTCTCCCTTACAGGTGCTTGCGGCAAGATGGTCAACGAGGGCGACTACGCCTGCGCCATCGGTCACAAGATGTACGAGGCTGCCACCAACGGCGGCAACCCGAACAACAACCCGTACTGCGGCAAGCAGATTCGCGCCAAGATGCCATCCACTGGCAAGACCGTCACCGTCACCGTCGTCGACAGCTGCGGTGGCTGTGCCGACAACGACCTCGACTTCACCGGCGGCGCTTGGAACGACCTCACCAACGGTGCTGCTCCTACCCGCTACCACGACCTCGAGTGGGACTGGGTAAGTCATGCTCCTCATTTCTCCTGACTCTTTCGAGGCACATGCTGACAGCTTCTCGCCACGTAGGTCTAGATCTTGACTCGACCACTTCACACATTCACTGCTCTCACCATCCACTTGGTCTTTGTGTGGCCTATTGAGGCTACTTGGCATGGGTGATGGGCGTTGAGAGACACGAGGCGTCGCTACAGATGCTTCCTTACGACTTCATGACAAGAGCACGGCAGCACCAAGAGAGATGCCCACAAGTGCTACACGATACAGTATGCAGATGAGAGACGGCTACAAGTAGTAGACTGCTCTCCAAGTACTGCAGAAAATGGACAGAGATTACACAGAATTTCTCGGTCTCGCGTTCCTTTCTCCTTTCGCGTCTATCGTCGTCATGTGTTCCATTGCCCGCCTGTGTTGGTGCCCCACGTGTTGTGTTGCAAATGCAGCCTGTTCGATCATCATGTGCGACTGTGTACTTCTTCACGTGGCAGCGGCAGTGCAGCGCACGAGCGTGCCTGAATCCGAGGCAAGTGTGTCGCGAGCTACGTGTGCGCTGAATTTGTTGCTCGCTAGTATTCACCTTCCTGCCCAAAGCTTGATTCCCGACGCCGTCACTTCTTCCTTCGAACCAGCTCGATCGCCCTTTCACCCTCAACATCAATACGCACCTGCGACTACCTCCGCAAGGACTTCGCACTCCGACCGCTCTTCGCCAAACATCATCAACCACGTGACGATCCATCCTCGTTTGCGCCAGCACGACTACCGCTCGCGTCGCCTCCATCAACAGCGCACCATCATCACAACTCCGTCCAGCACCACCTGGACCGCGAACATCGGCAACCATTTCCGACTCCGACAAACCACCGCATCCCCTGAGATCCTACAGCCTCACCATCATCGAAGATGCCACCAAGCATTTACACCAAACACAACGAAAAGCACAGGAACGGCAAAGGTGTCTTCCTATTCGTCTCGCTGTTGACGGCGGGACTATGCAGTCTCTACCCGATGTGCTGCTTCCACAACTACAGCAGCAAAACCAAGGCCAAAACCAAGCAAGCGATGGCGCAGCTGGAGCAGGATCAAAAGGAGGCGGCGGAATACCAGGCCAGGAAGGCACATTATCGTTCCCGTTCGCCGCCGGACGTGGCCTACGTCCCTCGCAACCGCCAGTCTTCGATGAGACGTCACGAGAGTCGCCGCCGCGAAGACCGTCACCGGAGTCGCCAACGCTATTAGGACGACGAACGCTCTCCCGAGACAACAGGGCGGACACACAAGAGACTGCCCTCTACCGACCGCAGCCTGGACCGAGAGCGGAACCGCCGTCACAATGGCCGCGCGCCTCCTCGCAAGTACCACCACAGCTCGTGGGAGGGAGTTTTGGCGCCGATGCCGGCATTCTAATCTCGAGTCCCGATCCCATCACCGAATACAAGGCACAGATGCGATCCCTCTTGGCAAGATCAAGTTTCCCAAGATCGTCGCCCAGCCCGCAACCACCCGCACCCCGATCACAGCACTCCCACCACTCGTCCAGCACTATATCGTCCATCACTTCCCAATCCTCCTATGCAAGTAGTTACGCCTACATTTTCAGAAGAAAGAAACCAGATCTGAGATTGCTACGCAAGAGCAGCAAACCGCCCCAACACCTCAAGCCGAGAGCCTCAACAGTGAAGAAGCCAGTCGCCATTAATGCAGCGCAACGGACAGCAGGACCAAGAGTCGTCGAAGACACCGGATACGTGGAGTCTACAACAAAGCATATCACGCCACCGCCAATGGAAAGACCTGTCGCCTTGACACTACCCGAGCTACTGAAAGCTGAGCCACCGCCGAAGCCGTTGCGCAAAGTTCAGACCCTCCGATTCAAAAGCCTCATTGCAGAAGGAAGACAGCCACAACATACACTCAAGACCGCGGTCTCACGGCCAGTCCTCTCTCGTCCTGTCCTGCCGCAGCCTGATTCGCCTCATTCTTTGACCTCCGATTCAGAAGCTGCGCCACCACAAGATGGTCTACGAGTGTTGCACATCGAAAGCGTGCGGGAAGATGGAACAGCTCAGCGCACATCTCGCGCTCATCGACTGGAAGGGGGAAGGTCGCGTCCTAGAGGGCTGAGAGGCTCGAGCCGCCAAAGTAGCCGGAACAGCAGCAGGAAAGATTTGACAGGCATGAGAAAGCACTACCATGATGTTACGCCCCCAAAGAGAGAGCCCGATGCGGTGAATGAATCGTCTTTGAGCCACGGCGATTCTTACTTCCACACCTGGGACCCAGAAGTGACGTACTGCAAAGAATTCGTGCCTTTGCGAACACCAATCTCCAACGCAGACGACGAAGCGCTGGACTACTTCGTACCAAGGCCAGATCCGACTGACTCAATGAAAGCACCGGTGCCGAATGAGCAGTTACAAAGAAGTTCGACTATGCAAACGATAACTTCGGCCGTGGCAAAGCGCAAATCGAGCGCGTTCTTCAAGCTCTTCAGGAGAAGCATCTTCAAGGACAAGGACGACCATGTTCATGATCACAAGGCGTCGAGGAAGCATGGCTCTGAAAAGGCGTCCTCGAATATCGTATCAACGGAATCTTCTGAGTGGGCGGAAGTGCCTCTTCCACAGCTGACACCTGACATTACATTGAGCAGTCCTGCGGACAGCAAAGGCGAGCACACGCGTTCGCTTGTGCCTGAGCTGCATTCACCATCGTACTTTGGGCGGTCGAGACTCCTTCGTGACGACAGCTCGAAATCTTTGACACCGTCGCCCGGCCACGGGTCACCTGGTCATGCTTCTCCGACAGAAATGAAGCCGGAACGCGCACCGCAGTCGCCACTGTTCTCTCGACCAAGACACCACAAGCGATCTTCCTCTGAGGCACTATCGCCAATGTCAAGACCTCAGAAAAGTTCAATGCTCAAACATAGCAGCATTCTGGAATCAGAAGGGTCTCCCGGCACAGGCAGCCAGATGTTGCCGAGCTTCATCTCTCCCACGCCATATTCACGAGTGCCGGAGACAGCTCTCCACAGACTAGAAGAGTTCCAGCCACATCGAAGAGAGACACTACAGCAGCAGCCCTCAATCACAAGTCTCGCACTACCCGACTTAAGATCAAAACAAAGCCAAGCCCTCGAATTCTACGAGCCTGTCTTGCGAAAGAAGCCTAGCGCTTGGAAGAACTTGGTCAATGGAATTCGCAAGGTGTCTTCGCTAGGCTTTCTTGCGCGCAATCGCGACTCATCATCAGAAGAAGACGTTGAGCGCCATTATCCGCTTATGAGAGCGAAGAGATCGTTTGCGAAGTTGAAACTGCGCCCCTCGTTATCTGCGATCAACGTGCGCAACGGCAAGCTGGTTCGAAAATCCTCGCGTGACAGTCAGCTGCAATCGGGGAGCGTCGACACTGAAGACGAAGAGAAGCCATCGGTCTCGCATCAAAGGTCTTTCCCTCAGCAGACCCCACAGCAGCCGCGCCAGCCTCGGCCCATCAGACCCGATGACTTGATCGTGTCGAATTTTGAGCAGACGCCATTCAGCAAGCGATACTACGACAGTATTCGGGCCGAGCAGCAAGCAATCCGATCTTTCATCGACGAAACGATGGAAGAGGACGACGAAGAATGCGACGAAGTCGTGCTTGGTTTCGAGCAGAACGTCCCCGATCATCTACCCAAGAGCCCGCTGTGCCCTCTGCACCCAAAGCACAAGAGTGGAGGCAAAGCAATTTGTCCGCTGCATGGACGGTACAAGCCACCGAAGCGTCCGCCGAGCCCGATGCACAAGATGGAGATCGTGTTTGATACTCGCGAGAACGATGTCGCGGGCCCACCAGGTGCGACATCAGCTCAAGCCAAGCTGACTACTCGCATCGATGGCATGGAGGCGGCGTACCTCAAAAGTGCTGCTTTCACGTCCCAGCAGACTTTTCGTTCTGCGGCGAACGTGCGACGCATGCAGCAGACATCGAGTATGGGGAGTGACGGAGCGGAGTCTCTGGAATGGATGCAGAGTGAGAGCTCGGCGGATGCAGATGCCTGGTCACGGCCTAGGAGGCAGCGACTTCATCATTTACAACGGCGAGGATCGGAATGTGCTCGTGGAAGGACTTTGTTCAGAGGAGAGTCCGCGGTCGATATTCGGAAGAGGCGAGCGAAACGGCATCGGGAGCGATGTTCATGAAAGGTCCTAAAGTAGTGCTGAGCGACTTCCAAGTTCCATGCTCGTTTCATCCTTTCATCAACCTCGTGCACAGAGATCCCACACATTACTTTGCATCAGCTGTGTTGATCTTCGAAAAAGCTATTCTCCGAATCTCTTCGTTCCTGCCTAGCGGCGCACCATCACCTCCCTCTCAAATGCGTAGCGATCCGATCCTGTGTCCCTTCGTCTGCCTCTACGGTCGTCAAGCTGCGTATAGTGGGGAGACGGTACCGCTGATGAAAGCGCACTCGCAGGATAGCGAACGCTCCCTCCGTAGCCGCTGTCCGTTTCCGATCGTCGAGCAGGAAGAGGCACAGAGCTCCCTGGCCTCTTATTGTACTCAGTGCCGTAGTATCCACTGTCCGCGACTGGGTATTCCGAGCCTCTCCGGCTGCTGCGATGCAGATTCTCGGACCTGTAATCAAAGTCGCTATCATAGTCTTGCACATAAGGTTGCGGGGGGTACCGAAAAGGATTGTGATGGAGCCCATGAATGTTTTCGATGGGGTCCGAGGGACCAAGAGGTCTTGGTGCAGGGCCAGGCCTATGGTGGTGTCGGGTTCTCGAGCGAGAACGGGACCGAGAACGACTGGATTCAGAATCGGTGTACTCTCGCTCACGCTCACGCTCGCGCGCAAGTGTCGAATCGGCCCACGAGACGCGTGATCCATTTGACGGGGGTTCTTCGCGTATGGATCCTAAGGCTTTTGATGCATTCTCGTTGGCACTCGCGGCTCGGCGTAGCGATGGGCGCAAGGCTTCTCTCTCTTTATGATGGCTGACTGTGCGGATATCTTTGTCTTCTGTTGAAGAGTCATCTCTGTCCTTCTTGTCATCCGGAGAGGAATTCCGCCTGTGGCTTCTGGAGCCCTTCTTGGAGGCTATCTTCGATTTACTGGACTTGCGCGGTTGCACCCACATCTGCATATATACCACCGTTCCTGGCCATACGTTATCTGACCAAAGTTCTGGCAGTATGACATAGCCACCGCTGTCAACCAGGGAATACTTGCCGTCCCGTGCTAGGGTCTCTTGGTCTTCCCCAGTTCCTTTGGAAGCCAGCAAAATGCATCGTTGCATGGCGGCCCAGTCGCGCACAACAGCAAAGGGGAATCGAAACCAGTTGTTGAGGGTGTCGCAGAAGCTCACTGGTGCAATGTACTTCTCATGGTCGTGTAAAAGGCTTGAACGAGGAATCTGCAGCATTGAACTTTCGCCCTCTGGGCTTGCTGGTGCAGGTCGCGATGCATCACTTGGGACAGGGTCAGTAACCCGGCCGTCAGCAGAGCCTTCCCCAAACGATTGGTGAGCTCGCTCAGAAGGCAGCTGAGGCGGCTGTACTTGCGGGCTCTGATTCAGATTCTGCGTTTGCTTGCGCAGCGCGCCCAACGGCTGCTTTCGCAGATCTTCTCTACTGTTCAAGTTGCCATCACTCCCCGAAACTTTTGTCATAATTGCTGCTGGCTCCCCTGGTGGCTGCCCAGTCATTGTGGCAGCTAGGAGCTTCATATATCGTGACTGGAGCTCCTCGTAGTTATCCTGTTGACGAGGCCTTTTCATTCTACTGTATAGATCCAACATCATGGGAAGAATTGCATCAAGCGCTTCGGCGGTTCTGAGCTCGTCTCGAAGCACTGCCTGGAGGGCTTCCATCGCTTTCGTCAGTGAGTCTTCAGTCCGCATGTCATTCGACAAGGGCTCTGACGGTGCACGTGCAAGACTGGATCTGGTGTCCCGTATCTCTTTGTCTCCAGGATCCACGAAGTGTATCTTGGGATGATGGCTCTTCGTCTCGTCGATCGCCGCGCTATCAGATTCGTCATCAGATGCAGCCACAAGTAGATGTTGCGGTAAAGAGAACAATGCAAGCTGCTGCTGATGCTCTTGGACGTGCTTGAACCAGTGTAGCTGAGATGGACAGACGCATTGGCAAAGTGGACATCTGGAGCTTGACGCCACTTCTTGCGGATCTGTACATGCGTCGGAAATGATCTTTAGTGTCAAGATGTCGTTCTTGACTTTGTGATGTTCCACAGTGTGGTCTTCGAGGTCTTGTACAGCAGTGAAAACACGATCACAATCGAAAGGACAACGCCAACTGATCGGATGCGCCGAAATGATGTGTTGCTGCCATTGCCGAGGGCTCGAGTAGGCCCGATGCGGATTTGTGCATAGTTCGTTGGTACATATGTATGGTTGAAGATCATCGAAGACATGGATCCTGTGGTGTTGTCAGCCTGTGAGACATTTCGCAAAATTGAGATTTTGCTGACCGCCATTGTTTTTCTGTCTTCACAAATACGTCGCAAGAGCAGATAGGACATCTCATAGGACCTTGCCCTTGCGGTTGTGGCATTGGTGGCAACTTAAGCGAGAGCACCGGGGCCGAGTTCAGGCGTGGTCTGCTAGAAACGCTAGCTGTAGAACGCCATAGAGTGCTGATAGTTACTGCGGATGCTTCGGTCTGGGCGATCTCGGAAGACGGGCCTAAACCCATGAAATCTGATTCATCGTCTTCAATGGAAGAGTCCGGATCGTCGCTGGTGCGATGATTGTGGCGGGGTCTATTGTTCTGCCATTGCTGGAGGAGCTGCCTGCGGCGAGAAATGCACTCTGCCAGTCGCTTAATCAAGAATTCTGGAGCGCTTGGGAAGTCCTGGCGAACGTGCTCCTCATCGAAATGCTGATAGCCAAACGCAGCGGAGGCTTCGGCAGACTTAAGATAGTCCGTGCCAGCGGGATTTCGCAATGCCAAGTTCAGTCGGTAAAGCTGATCGACTACGTTGGCAATATGGCGTGTCTGGGGAATCCCGAGGTCATTCGGCGCCGGTTCAAATTCAAAGTCGAGTGAGATGTCATCTTCATCATCTTTGTTGCCCGCTGCCGCTGAAATTTGGCCATTGTCATCTTCTGTTGCATCATAAGCTTGATCCAGACTATCCGCGAGTTTCTGTAGCGAGGACAAAAGTCGATCTCGAAGGCCCTCGCTGTCTCTTAAACTGTAGTCCAGACCATTCTGGACAGCACGCGTGTCCGTGGCCGCCTGCGATATCCATGCCTTGAAGCGGAACTGCTCATTCTTCAGGCTATTCACACAGCTTTGCTGGCTTTTGTCCTGATATCTTTCTATTGTGGACTCAAACTTGGCCACGCAGCTATCGATCCTGTCTGCGATGGCTCCACGCGGCAGATACTGGCTTGTTGTCATGTTGAACTCGGACTCGACATCTGGACAGTGTATAAGCTGGTACGTGGTTGAGAGCGTCGACGTAGGAGGTAACTGTTTTGCACGATGTACGCGAGCTGCGCTAGAGGCGCATGCCCCACAGCGGCGGCTCGAGCGGGACCATCGCCTAATTGTTAGACTGATAGCCTCGCTAGACCATGCTGCATGAGCTGAGTGGGTCTTGTACGACAGATTCATTCCAAAGGATTATCAGCTTCTCGTCGAGCTGTCGACCTCGTCTCAACTTCATTCACGCACCATGTCTGGCATCGAAATCGCTGGTTTGGTACTTGCGACAATTCCACTGGCCATCTCTGGTCTTGAACACTACGTCGACGGCGTGGGAACGATCCGGAAGTTGAGCCACATTCGCGAGCACTTCCACTGTCTTCGGACTGACCTAGAGGTAGAGCAAGTGATATTTATGAACACCTTGGAGACTTTGCTGTCCGATATTCTTGGAGCACAAACCTGCAATCATCTGTTGACGCAGCTGGGAGGCTCGGGCTGGTATGACGCTGATGTGGATCGGCGACTTCGTCAAGGACTGCAACGCTCCTATGATGTATTTTTCAAGTCCGTACAGCGGATTGAGGAAGCTTTGCGCCACCTGATGGAAGCATTGCAGCTCGATGGAAACGGTAAGGTAAGTGGTGACCAAGATGTCTGTCGAAGAGACATGCTGTCAACCAGCTGACCACTCATAGGGCCCATTCTCCATGGAACGGAGATCCATCGCTGAAGGGCTGAAACGGCTGAAATTTGGCCTGAGAATGAAGAAATACCAGGAACAATTGGACGCCATTAAGAGTTGCAATGGCCGTCTCCTCAAGCTTGCAGCGCAGTCAAGTACTCTCAGCCGCCATCCAAGGCGCCCAGCACGTATCGTCTCCCACTATCAAGATCTGCGGAATCACGCCGTGAGCATATTTGAGACGTTGAGTGCGGGTCTGTCGAGATCTTGTAAAGAACAGCACAGGGTCAATTTGTGCATGAAGCCTTTTGCCGCACAATCTGATGACGAAGAACTGCACTTGGCCGACTCGCCGACATTCAAAGTGGTGTTTGAGCATTGTGGCGCAAATCGACCAGCAGGATCATCGGTATGGGACTTGGAGGAAACTGACATTCGAATGCTCAATCTTGTAGATCATCCAAACAACGGAGCGCAGTCTCTGCAGCGGTTGACGCGAACCCGCTCGGGCAAAGCTGCTCAGGCCCGACAATACAACAGTACGCTGCATGAGATCATCGATGTCTGCACAGGTCTGAGCGGTCTGAAAGGCCTGCAGCAAGCAGCATGTCTTGGGTACATGGCTGACATCCAGAACAACTTTCAGCTGGGCTTGTTCTGGCCAAGTCGCCGCATGATTATTGGAGCGTCTCTGTCCGCGATCTCACTTGCCGATATCCTGGACAGTCCGCAACGGCTGTGGATGAGCGACTTGGACAAGCGAAATCTGGCTCTGTCGCTGGCATCCGGCATGTTGACGCTACCTGGCACAGCTTGGCTCTCAGACGGGCAATGGGGCAAGCGAGACATCACAGTGTTTCGGCAACCGAGTGGAGTGCTTTTGAGTCGCCCATTCGTGACGCAACAGCTTTACGGGCCTTCGCGAGTATCGCAGGCATACTTCGAGACTTGCAGTCTGATTCGAGATGAGGCGACCTTTGCTCTAGGCGTCCTGCTCATTGAGCTTTGCTTGGGCAATACTCTCGACAACCTTCGAGCGCCAGAGGATCTGACTCCAGATGGCGTGAAGCACAAGCTGTCAGACTTCCTTACCGCTGCGCGGTTGGTTGACGAAGTATATGGGATAGCGGGAAGCCATTGGGGTGATGTCGTTCGCCGCTGTGTCCATTGTGAGTTCGATCAGCGCAACGTCGGTCTTGCCAATGCGGAGTTTCGTCAAGCCGTATATGAAAGAGTGGTCGCTGTACTAGAGAAAGATGTACAAGATGCTCAATCTTGGTGAGATAGGTCGAATAGGAACGAGATGGTGAAATTGTAGTAGGAGGCAAGGAGATGGCCGCCGGAGTTCTTTCCGCCGAGAGAGACACACAGACCATGTCGGTGGCGTCACCGGGCTGCACCTCGGAAGTCAAGCAACAGTGCTTGATGAGCTTGGTAGAGCTTGATGTAAGACATCTACCCCAGGCTTTCACTACTCAAAATACACTGACACGTCTTACCCAACTGACAGTCGCTGACAATCAGGCCTCCGTTGACCCCTCTCCACTAAATATCGAGAGACAGACCGCGTAATCGCTGTTGTTGCCGGAGGTGTCCATGTGAGGAGGAATCACTTCCCAGTCGGAGCCCGTGTCCATCGCTGCCAACTGTGCAATCAGTTTCACCGTCCGCCAAAGGCAACAGCGACATCAATCAGCCCCCATAAAAGACTTCGAAACCTCCCCAGGGTACCCACGTGATTCGAGTTTTGAGTTTCAAGCTTTCGATCCGCCATCCTCAGCTAGCCGAGACCTCATCAAAACTCCACGCAACACCCTCTCCATCCCTCCTACTTTCCCTGTTCATCCGTCCGGACGCCGAAGCGGACCAACTAGCTGATCGATTGCGGTCCTCCTCGAAATTCAGTGCAGACCTCTCATGGAATTCGAGCCACTGTTCTTCTGCCTCCTACTCAAAGCCGTTCGCTGAGTGAACTGGACTTCCACTGGAAGGATTCGAAGGACACGACAGTGCGAATCGGAGAGATTCAGATTTTGATCCCGGCACCAGTTCCTTCCCACCATGTCTCCTCCTTCCATCGAGCGCGAGTCCACGGACGTTGCTGCTCTCGCCCTCCTCGGCAAGAAACAGGTCCTCGAACGCCGCTTCAGCTTCGCCACTCTTCTCGGCTTTGCTATTTGCGAGTTAATCACCTGGGAGACTGTCCTCGCACTGTTCAGCCAAGCGTTCCTGAATGGCGGACCTTCTGGCAATGTCTATGGCTTCATCATCGCTTGGTCGTCCACCGCATCCGTGTACACAGTCATATCTGAACTGGCGTCCATAGCCCCGATTGCTGGCGGCCAGTACTATTGGGTGTACATGCTCGCTCCTCCAGAGTACAAGGTCGTGTCCAGCTATGTGACGGGCTGGTTGACGACTTTGGCCTGGATTGCAACAGTTGCCACTGAGACGCTGTTTGGTGGGACGATTATACAAGGAGTGCTCATTCTGGATCATCCGGATTATGCTGAGAAGAGGTGGCACGGGACACTCTTGACGTGGGCTGTGATAGCGTTCTGCATTTTCATGAACATTGTGGTGCCACACTGGTTGCCCAAGTTCAATTTCGGAGTCATGATCTTTCACCTTTGCGGGTTCGTGGCGGTACTGGTGACATTGTGGGTGATGACGCCTTCATTGAAGTCGAACGAGTTCGTGTGGAGGACTTCGATGGACGAAGGTGGCTGGCCAACTCAAGGATTGTCGTATTGTGTAGGCTTCCTTGGCAATGTTGCAACATTTGTCGGAGCAGATGCTAGGTGAGTTTGAAGAGCAGGATCGATGCCTTCAGCTCTGATGCTTATATATCCACAGTGTACACATGGCAGAGGAAGTCGCAAACGCGGCGACTGCGATACCAAAGGCGATCCTCGGTGCCATGCTCATCAATGGTCTTGTCGGATTCGTAATGTTGGTAAGTAGTGCCCATTCGAGACAAAGGGTGAGACTTCTAATCATTGGCCTAGGTCACAATTCTGTACTGCCTGGGCGATACAGACTCGGTCCTCAATACCAAGACAGGCTTCCCGTTCATCCAGATCTTCCAGAACAGTGTGCGGAATGTGGGCGGGACGGTCGCCATGACCGCTATCGTCATTGCAGTGACCATTGCCTGTTCCAATGGCATCACAACAACCGCATCCAGAATGACCTGGTCTTTCGCCCGTGATCGTGGCCTGCCTTTCTCTCCTGCGCTATCTCGGTTAACGCTCAAGACGAAGATCCCATGGATAGCGGTGCTGGCTGTGACAGGAATTGCTGCTTTGTTGACGCTCATCTACATCGGCTCTGAGACAGCTTTCAATGATGTTGTGTCACTCACCATCACGGGCTTCTATGGCAGCTACTTGGTACCGACATCATTGCTGCTTTACCACCGCATCAAAGGCAACATCGCACCTCATGGCAGTGATCAGGAAGACCTCTCTTCTTCATCGGCGCGCGATCTGGTACAAGACGGACGTATCGTCAAGTCCCCCACGACCTCGGACGAAAGCACAGATGGCAGCACTGTTGTCGCCGAGACTCGTCTTGTATGGGGTCCCTGGTACGTCCCTGGAATCTGGGGAATCTTGAACAACTTGTACGCGTGCTGTTACATGACCTTTGTCATCTTCTGGAGTGTCTGGCCTCCGACGTACAAAGTCACAGCATCGACCATGAACTATTCGGTCGTGATCACGGGTGGCGTGCTGATCTTGAGTGCGGCGTACTTTTATGCATATGCGAAGAAGCATTACAAGGGTCCGTTGATTGATGAAGAGATCGCGGCTCTGATGAGGATCAGATCTGTGGTGCCGGTCAGGACGTAGAGTCGTGAGGTGAAGTCGACGTACAAGAGAGTGGGCCTTGGCAACAGTACACATACATGATTGGTTCCCATCGAACGAATGCAGTAGCCGTATACTTCGAAGTGAACTTCTTCCTCAGATTGTCCGTTGTTATGTGCTTCGCGTCGCGTGCTTGCTGTTGACATCCGCTCATTGAACTTTAGTGGGTCCCTTAGTCAATATTCGATGGGGTCGACAACAGTCATTTTCCACCTCTCTCCATCCGCTTCTTCTACTCTTCACATCAGCGGTCACCTCACAGCTTGAACTTTACCCGCATGCCGCTGAAATCAACCCCCTCCGAACATGCCTGACGCCGCCGTGGTACGAAGGCGAGCGCGCGCCATGAAGAGCTAAGGATATACGCGCTGAGCATGGCCGCTCGCAGCGCAGCACAGTACCAGACTTGCAAGAGCAGGATGCACCGCTGAGTAGGACATTGAGAGCCATCCCACGGTGGTGTGAAGAGCAGATACCTCGCTAAACGCGGTTGGTGAAGGTGATGACACCCAAGGCGCCAGATCATCGGCTGCTCCCCTTGTCGTCTCGATGGCATGAGCCTGCAAACCATCGCACCGGCAGCACGGCGCGGCTGCTACGAACGGACAGTAGACGCGTAGCCGCCGGAAGCAGGAGCGTTGAAATGATGATATGTGATACAGCAGCTCGGACAAGCCGCTTTGTCGGAAAAGGTCGAGGTGAACTGCTGCCATCCCAAGCTCTCGTTGAGTGCTTTCTATACTCCAACATTTCCTTCTACCACGACCTGCTGCCCAGTACCAGGAATGCGAAATACCATCCCATGTACTGATACACCGACATAGATGCGAACGGTATACGACGGCCTTTCCGACGACCGGATGAGATTCTGGAAACAGGCATTGTCGGCTCGTCGCTTATTGACAACATTCTGCCAAGTATCACGACATCGTCTTCCACGTGGAAAATCGTGGCACGCATGCCTTCGCGAACGCTCGGAATTCTCTAGCAGCACCTCAACAGGCACACTTTCTCCCCATTCTCGATGCATGTCCGCATCACTGCCCTGCCCGCCAAGTCGCCACTAGGCGATAAGAAGCACGAGCTCCTATCGCAGCGCACGCATTGTCTTTGTATTCGCCCAAAACTCCTTTGCCAATGCCATCGATCCCCTCCTCGTCTTTCTGGGCAAGACAAAGCTACTGCTCTTCTCATCGTTTGGCTGAATTGCGCAAGATGAAGTTTTTCCCTGGATGCTTGCCGATCGCGTCTTCGGTAGCGGCCAGCTCGTGCCAAACACGTGGGAATTTTATACATAATAAATCAGTAGCCCTTGTTTTGGGCCAAGGTAGGTCTCGCATCATCCTTTCTTCGACATCTCCGCGGCTATGGCGTCGCATTCGGATAAATTGTCGAGCCAGGTCGCTCCTACGGCTGGGCTCACTGCAAAGGATGTTCAGATTGGGACGGATTCTTTGCAGAACTCGACACCCTCATTGCGATCGGAGGATCTTGTCCAGGGAGACTATGGAAGCGACAGTCATCATGTCTTCTCCGAGCCGAAAGTTGCGGACTACTGGCGAGGCGTCTACGAGAAGGCCGAATATGAAGGCCGTCATCGTTTCGATCCAACCTTGACATGGAGTGCAGACGAAGAACTGAAGTTGAGGCGCAAAGTCGATTTTCGCATCATGTCCTGGTGCTGGGTTATGTTCATGGCACTTGACTTGAACAGAAGGAACATTAATCGAGGTACGTCCGGAAATTGAGGATTGTTGTAATGTCAGCTAACGACCATGCAGCCATCTCCGATAACATGCTCGAGGAGCTTGGTATGGACACGAACGATTTCAACACAGGTCAAACCATCTTTCTTGTCTCTTTCCTGGCCGCTGAACTGCCATCTGGACTCATTTCCAAAAAGCTTGGACCCGACATTTGGATTCCATTCATCATCCTCGGCTGGTCCATCACTTCGGCAGCGCAAGCCGGATTGACGAACAAGGCGGGATACTATGCTGTCAGATGCATCCTTGGGCTGCTCATGGGAGGCTTCATCCCGGACACTGTGCTGTACATCACCTACTGGTACAAGAGCAAGGAGCTCCCGATCCGGCTCTCATGGTTTTGGACCGTGCTCAGCACGTGCAATATTCTTGGATCCCTCTTGGCAGCTGGTATCCTCCAGATGCGCGGCCTTCAAGGCTGGAGTGGCTGGCAGTGGCTCTTCCTGATCGAGGGTTGCGTCACTGCGCTTGTTGGCATCTTTTCTTGGGGACTCATGCCCGCTTCTATCAGTCAGACCAAAGGCTGGGTTCGTGGAAAGAATGGCTGGTTCACTGAAAGAGAAGAGAAGATTCTGGTCAATCGCCTGCTGCGCGATGATCCTTCCAAGGGCGATATGAACAACCGACAAGCTGTTACACTCGACAGGCTGTGGAAGTGCATCAAGGATTACGATCTCTGGCCGTTGTACCTTGTCGGTCTGACGAACTACATCCCACCCAGTCCGCCGCAGAACTACCTGTCTTTCATCTTGCGACAAATGGGCTGGAGCACTTTCGAAGCCAATCTGCTCACCATCCCGTCGCAATTCATGTTTGGTGTGAACTTGCTCATCATCTCATGGGTATCGGAGAAATTCAACGAGAGGGCTTTCATTTCTTCGCTTTCGAACATCTGGATCTTCCCTTGGCTCGCGGCGATCGTGGCACTTGGCGGCTCGGCTTCGGACTGGATACGATACGCTTTGCTGACTGGCTTGCTGTCGTACCCATACTGCCACGCCATCGTCGTGTCGTGGAATAGCAGGAACTCCAACTCCGTTCGAACGAGAGCTGTTTCTGCTGCGCTGTACAATATGTAAGCCTCATCACCACCTTGATCACTGACTGCTGCCTTACTGACCTTGATTTTCAGGTTCGTCCAATCCGGCAACATCATCGGCGTCAACATCTACCGAGAAAACGATCGACCATATTACATCCGAGGCAATAGGATCCTGTTGGGTATCTGCTGCTTCAATATTGTGTTGCTATGGTTCGTCAAGTTCTACTATATTACGAGGAACAAGAGAAGGGAGGCAGCTTGGTCGAAGTTGACGGGCGAGGAAAAGGTGGATTATGTGAGGAATACGAAGGATGAGGGCGCGAAGAGGTTGGATTTTAGGTTCTCGCATTGAAGTCCTGGGAGCTGTGAGGGATGTGTAGGAAATAGATTGTATGAACAGAATGTTATGATAACGATATTTCGTTTCGGTCGTGTATATCGTGTCCTTCATATAAACGAACTTTCCTTTCAACCATCTACCCATCCTACCCATGATGATGCCCCTCCTCCCCACCCATCCCCATCACCTTATGATCCTTATTCCTCCTTTCTGGATACTCATCATAGAATCCCGGCAAAGTAGTAAGCTCCGCATCCGGCCCAGCAATGAAGGTATAATTCCTGACAGGTCCAGGCATTTGATTCGCGTATGCCCAGTCTCGAACTGCGTCAAAATTGTGGCATTTGTGTTCGCGTTCGAAGTCTGGGAGGATCCAGCCTTCGCGATCAATCCAGATTGAGGGGATGAATGTTACGTCGGAGAGACACATTAGGCGTTCGCGGATGGCGTCGAGGCAGTGGTCTGGGAGGATGTTAGTTTGGATGGTGGGGACAAAGTCGAAATTGGGGGAGGGAAGTGACGGACTTGTGTGGGCAACATGGACTGCGTGAGTTGCGTGCTCGTTGGTGTTTTCGAGGTACCATTCTCGGTTGTACCAGAGAGCTATTCTGAGTGTGTCCTGAGATCTGTGGTCAGTGGCGATACGCGGTTGTGAGATGTTGATGAGCTTACGAGACAGTGTAGATGATGCATTACATCGAGCGACACGATGTATGATTCTTGTCCGACTACTTCCTCCGGCATGATGACATGGCGGCTTTTGTCGAAGCCATATTTGTCACCCTCTGATACGGGAACAAGGAAATGGCCAGCTGCGAACAATTGTGTCAATATTGCCCAGTCGAAGTGCAGTGCTGTTGTGTTGGCTTACAATCTACTCCGAGAGCATCCCATCTTGCGTCTACATCGCCTTCTGAAGGATGTTGAGTGTACGGACTCGAGCTGTAGTTGAATGCGGGAAATGTCTCTGTATGGAATGATCTGTCGATCGTACGAATTGGTGAGTCTTCTATTCCCAGTTAGTACTGGAGGTCAAGCGCAAATGAGATGCCGCAGGCGAAACGCACTGCCATATTGCATGTCCTCACACGATCCAGTCTTCACTGCGAAGAATTGATCATAGCTGCGAATAGCTAGCGCTGTGATGACGCTGGCCAGCACAGCGACCAAGACATCTCTCTTCACACTCCTGGCTGCGAATACAACTCGGCTTAGAATGGAGCCATGCCTTCGTTGTGTCTTCTCCTCAGAGATGAATGGGACAGACTCTAGGTCCGATTGAGAGCTGGTGTCGTGGTAGGTATAAGCCATGGTGTGAGTGATGTACGTCAAGAGGTCAATGAGCTGTGAGGGGTTATACAATACGGCATCAGCTATCAGATACAGCTCCAGGAACGGTGCCAGTCTGCCCGTCACTTGGTAGACGTGGTCTATGCAGCTAAGCTAGAGTGTCTTCTAGCAAGCTTAGGGTTCAAGTTTTAGTGCTGGTCAAGGAAGTGCCGTCGGCCATGTGCGATCTGAAATGTGTACTCGATCACGATATAGTGTTGCTTACAAGTGATTGATACGGTATCGGCCAGTCCTGCAGTGTTGAGGGAATGTCAACATGCCGCCTGATAGCATAATCAGTCCCGGAAATATGGCACGTCTGCCATTTCACAATTCCCTCATACACAACAGTCGAAGACGTGAAGACCCAACAGCATTTTTCAGTCCAGGTTGCATTGGTGATGTCTTTTCAGTGTGTCTGGAAGCTTCTGTTTTGAGCAACTTGCCGAGATGGTTCCGGATATGGCATTCAAATGCTCAAGACGTAATACGTCCTAGTCATGAGCGAGGCCAGTGCAGTATACAGTACCCCGCGATTTGCCCCTCATCACCTGCGACGTGCTGTGTCCGTTCTATCGCCGTGATTTCGCTGATCACGAAGCGTCGGTGAAGCGCTTGCTGAGGATGTCTCACATCTGTCTCGGGTAATATGTGGATTAGCGGGCGATCGATAACACGAACCTCATGCGTCTGTTGAGTTGCTGTGCAATTTCTGTGCTAGCACACGTACAGTGCAAAGCAATTACAATCGTGTTGTGCCGTCTGTGCGTTACGATTGAATGCAGAAGAATGCCAAGCACATCGGCCAAGAAAAGTGAATTCAGGATCAATAGCAGTCCGACGATGCAGGAACTGTGGCCAATGGCGTTAGTGTGCCTGGGGTCTTTATCTTCATGCATAGCTAATGCACCTCGCTGCACTGGAGGCCGAACCCTGGGCGTCGGTAGTTGCTAACAGCTGAAGCCACCAATGAACATTAACTGTGAGCAGCTGACAATCAACGTCGCCTCTGCATCGGCCGTACATGCTGTAAGATTTCTGTACCAGCGGCGAGCTTGTTGCATTGATAGCGTATACCGCTACAGCTCCAACGATCAGAAGCGGTTGACTCATGGCCAGGTTGGTCAAGTGAGACCACGTTATCACGCCTTCTCTCGTCTCCTCAGCCATATTTACGTGATTGCGGAGGGACATCAGGAATGGTGACGCCTTTTTCCCAGCCTGGGACTAAGAGTCGAGGCTGACGCCCTCGGAGTCATTCGCTCGCGAAAGCCCATGTCCAATCGATTCAACACCCAACGAAGTGGACATGGACAGACTGGACCCAGTCGGCGAGTGACCTGTCTCCATCAATAAGATACTCGCATTGCTGCAACACATCCGAGGCTTGCATATCCTGTACGATCGAGTGTCCATTAGAGTCGACTGCGGCCATCTGAGACCGCTCTAGTGTGGACCCACGTCTGGCTTGACTCAGAAGTGGCAAGCACCATACCCCTCGTTGATAGTCTGCATAATTCTATGCCATTGACCGCAGTGTGCAGTGCATGTGACAGACTAGTCCTATACCATGCTCGAAGAGGCAGGTTGCTGTGTTCCAGTACATTCACTTGTCAGCGCTAGTCTTGCCCACGAGAAGGAAGCCGGGCGGTCGCGACCAAGGCATTGGGACTTATAAGAAGCGGGCTTCCTCCTCGACTTCTCCAAGGCATTGACATCAGACCTCAAAACACTCCTCTCCGCAAGACATTCAAGGACAATCGTTGAGTCTGCCACCGCCAAGATGAAGAGCCCTTTGACCATTGCTGTCGCAGCTCTTGCCACTGTTGCTGTGGCCTTCCCAACTGGTACGTACTGAATGGAATACTTCTGAGCATTATTTCGACTTGATGTCAGCGGTATTGCTCACCACACGTTATGCTGATGAATGTATCGCAGGTGATTTGCTGCTAAGGGAACCGGCTGGTCTGGAGACACGCAGCGAGAATCCTCCTCGTGAGGCCCAATACAAGCGCAGCGAGAGTTCACCAAGGTGGGCCCAAGAGAGACCCCCACGGGAAGCACAGTACAAGCGAAGCGAGAACTCAGCAAGATATGCCCAAGAGAGGCCCCCACGGGAAGCGCAGTACAAACGCAGCGAGAACCCACCAAGAGAAGCCCAGTACAAGCGCAGTGAGAATCCTCCAAGGGAGGCGCAGTACAAGCGCAGTGAGAACCCTCCTCGCGAGGCGCAGTATAAGCGCAGCGAGAACCCGCCAAGAGAGGCCCAGTATTAGAGGTCATCGCCTGACAAGAGGACTGATGATAAAAGGACGGACGATCGAACTAGACTTCGACCTCGGGGAGTCGACCAGAGTTCTCGTCAACGAAGCCCTTTGAATCTGGCAGAATAGAGGCAGAAGGAGAATCGTGATCTCCCACTTTGGACTCCGACGTGGTTGAAGGACTTATGATTTCATGTATCGAATGAGTTGAAGATAGTCCATGGCAATTTGCAATTCGTGAACAATTTTTGAATGTGCCCTCCTGCTGGCCTCGGAATCCAAGGTCCCCGCCTCTCAGCCCTCAACCACCTGAACCGCAACTTTGCCTCGACAGATCAGTATATGCTTTTTCAGATAGTCCTTTCGATGCGGCCAATCGCACCGTGGACAAGGTGCATACATTTGGGGATTCTTGCTGTGTGCCGCTTGATGGCGATCGCACAGATCTTTGCGACGAAAGCTTCGGTCACACTGTGTGCAGGAGAATTCCTGCCTGAATGTAGGAGCCGTGTGCTTCGTACGTCTGTGCCGACTCAGAGCTGATGCATTGCAGAATTGCCTTTGACATTTTCTGCACACGTGTTGTGAGCTCAATCCACCCAGCTCGATGATATCTTTGCGAGAGGGCATAGCTCTGGGCTGTGGAGATCTGTTGGACGTCCAAGATGTCGAAGGGTCCTGACGAGAGTCTGAGGAGGCGTAGCAGATATTGGGCAATTCGAAAGCCGGATGCACGTCATTCGAGCCTGCCTCCCAAAGTCGTACTGCCGGGCCACCTGGTATTTCAGCTGGCGTTTTTTGGTTGAGTTGTGTCGTTTTCTCTTGTTGTACACGGCGAAATATAGCGCACAAGAACCTTAAGGCTTCTGATTGCTTGCCGCTAGACATCGTGATGTCTCCAGGCATTCCGAAATGGCTTGCGCTCGGCACAGTTGCCTTGTGGATGCTTGGGATAGCCGAACGGTAGCCCATATCGCGAGGCCGATTGTGTCGTTGCAGCATCATGCACTCGATTCCTTCAACGACTGCGCCATGCCCATTAGCTTGCGCCAATCTCTGTGCATTCCGAAGCTCGTCATCAGGTATCTCGGCTCGAGACGCAAGGTATTTGATCATGTCGAATCTTCCCCAGTCAGCTGCCGACGCAAACGCCGTCTGTCCGCCGATCACAGCACCGGGAGCACAAATATCAGCGCCACGCTCAATCAGTAATTCAGCAAGGCCGATGTATCCGAGCTTAGCAGCGAGCTGAAGCGCGGTAGTTCCATGTCGCACTGCTGGAGCCGCGTTGACGTCGGCCCCATGCAATAACAGCATCTCAACGAGCGTCAAAGAACCGGATTCGGCAGCCTGCTGTAGCGGTGTCTTTCGGCAGCCTCTTGATGCAGACATATTGGCATCCGCTCCAAAGTCAATCAACAATTGGACGATGTCCTCCTTCCCAAGACGGATAGCTTCCAGTAGGGCTGAAGTAACGATTCGTTCACCTGTATCCTTCGAGGGACCATGGCGGTCGCGTTGACTCCTGGTGCTTGCTTCCAATTCATGCTGCGAACACAAAGTGTTGGGATTAGCGCCCGCTTCCAGCACTGCCCGAGAGAGTTCGAACGCTGCGCTTCCGTTGAATTCGATGGCGGCCAGTAGCGGACGGATAAGCCAGTCCAGTTGGATCCCAGAAGATGACATCCGGGCATTATCACGTGGCAGAAAAGGACTCAGTAGATCAGATTTTCCATACCGTAACAGAGATTCCAGTATTTCAAGTCGTTGGCCTTGGTCGTAATGTAGGTCATCTTTCACGGCGCGACCGTACAAGACACTGATCACACGTTCGTTGCCTAAAGTTACGGCATCCTCGAGTGCTTTCACATCCATAGGAAACGTGTTATACACGAGTATCAGCTCGACCAAGTCCACATCTTGGGCCATCACGGCGCCGCGCAGGGCATGCGAGCCAATCAAAGCACCCATGCCAAGCAACTCTCTTGCGAGTTGCATATGTCCCTCCTCTACTGCAACATCAAAAGCTCCGCGGGAACTGTAGCCGGCTGCAATCAACATCTTCATCAAAGAAGAATTCCCAGCTTGAATTGCATATTGTACAGCAGTCATCTGGTAGAAGTCCAACCCATCTGAAGCGCCGTGATCGATCAAGGCCCCGATCGATGCAAGGTCCTCTGATTGGATCGCCATTCCCAGTGCGCTCCGAGTGAAAAATGTGCTGTCGTCGAATGTTACACGGGTGTTGCTGGCACAGGCATTTGCTTCGAGGAGGTGTCTTACCACTCTCGTTCGTTTCTGGTGACACGCCTCCAGTAAAGCGATATTGGTAATTTGCTGGCGCTGGGCGGCGTTGATGTGCACAGGCTTTTCCGAATCGAGAAGAACGCGCACTCTTTCGAGATCCCCTATCGCAGCTGCAGCTCTCACCATGGCTCGGTAGCTCTCGAAATCGAGATCGCTAACTGCGAGGGATGGAAAAGACATGAGGAGAGTCGTGTTCTGCAGGTAGATAGCTTCTGCAAGAGGAGTCGAACTCAGTAGCGATGAGTATCCATACAACTTGGCGCGTGAGGGGCGCATCAAGTATTGTGCTACCTCGACTTGGTTGGCAGCTATTGCTACGCTGAGTGTCTCTGAGCTGCAGACTGCACCAAGGTCAAGAAGCCGGCAGACAAGTTCCAGGTGTCCACGAGCAGCGCAGATATCCAGAATGAATTGAAGCCTAGTGCGGGTGGTTAGAGGCCGTTGTGATCCAAGAGGAAACTGGAGCGGAGATCTCCAGGCAAGCTGTGGCGGACAGAATTGGAACCGAGGTGGCATACCACCTGGAGGCTGATCGCAGTGACCAAAATTGCATGCCCAACTACACATGTAATCGATGAGCCGGTGCAGTACAGCCTGCTCCAGATTATCGAAAGCAACATGAAAGAATCCGCTGTCCATCCAGCTGCGCTGGTTGGCCGAGTTGATGAGCCGGCTGACCAGAAGATCCACAGTGCTGTCATGGTCGGGTAAGGCCATCTGGTGCAACAGATATTCGCACGGCCAGCCATCTTTCACAGGTTGAACCCGGGCACCACATTCAATGAGGTGACTGATCAAATTAGGGTTGTAACCAGGGGGACTCCACCATTCGTCATTGAGAAGTCTTGGACATAGTGCGCATTCCAGACTGCCGCGAACCCGTGCTTCAGCCGCGATGGAGCGTCCTTTCATCGATGCATTCTCCCCAATGACGCGCACTTTATTGCTGCACAAGCGTGTGCGATAACCATCCAGATCAGCTCCGTTGTCGATAAGTAGTTCCACGAGCGCAAGGTTCTGACAATGGGCCGCGAACTCCAACGCCGTAAAAGGAACACCACTGCTTTCCTCGATAACCACCACATCGTTGACTCTGAGACTGCACTCCGGCCACGAGAGAATCTGCCTGACGACTCCGACGTTGCCAGTCCCTACCGCCGCTTTGAAGAAGGTCTCCGCTATTGGCCGCATCGAAATAACATTGCTGAACAGCGTCGGACCAAGGTGTGTGTTTTCGTAGGCTCGAAAGAGGTTTGCTGATAAGCTTTCAAAGTACTGCAAGATTGATACATTCGCCGACGCTCGCCCTTGTTGATCATCCATGCCCGCTAGGTTGTTGGAAGCCGCATAGATGAGTAGCTTAAGGCGGGTCGCACTGCATTGTGCCGTCATCATCGGACCGGTGATAGCAGGGATTTCTGCGCTGGGCAGCACTGCCCGTAGTCGCCACGTTTCTGCTTGACTCAAGCCGTCGATCGACTGTAAGCTGGCGAACATACTGTCGGGTGGTACCAGAGTCTTGAACAAGTCGCATAAATGCGTGAATGGCAAGCAGTCTTTCGTCTGCGGCGCTGCTGGAGACCGAGAGTTGTAGATACCGCCTCCTGCATCGCCACGCTCTCGCGGAGGGAGTTGCGGCTCCATACCCAGACGGCAAGGGCATCCGCTGCCCTAGATGGAATTCCGACGCAGCAGTATGAGGTCGAGAAGACACCATCAAATTGAAGACGGATCTGATCCCTTGGAAAGATGGTATTCTCGTCGCCGAACAGCACAATGCTTATCATGATTGAGGGCGCATGGTAGAAGGCTGGCGGTGCCGCCTAGCTTGGATCGGTGTGTGCATGTGCCCAGCGCGAAACGACGTACCATTGGACTGGCAGGCGTGGCCGAGTGCCGAGGCCAGCAGTGCCCCAGTGCCCTGTGTCGCAGTAAGCATTGCCGGATGGATCACAATGCAGATCGCAGAGGCAGTTGCCGGGTCTTGAAGATTGCCACGTCGTATAGCATCATCCAGGCAGCTCATCGGAGCAGATTCCGAAGCTCTTTGAGGGCTATGCAGTGTGGATGCAGAGGGCGGCAAGGAGGGCCCCTCGGTCATCGTTGCAGGCAACCACACTTGCCGGATGCAGGTGGCGTGAACGTCTTCGTCGGAGATATAATCGCGTCCTGATTCTTCCAAGCTCTCAGGCACAATCGCTGGCAGGTCATTTTGAGCTCGTTGCGAGACCGCTAAGCCTACAGACGCAGTCCACGATGAGCGGTCCTCTCGCTCGCGGCATCTGCCAAGCTGGTGTCACGCGGTGACGTGGAGGGCGGCCTCCCCGGTGCCATGCTTTGATTCGCTCATCAGCTACCAGCTTCACGCTTCGAGCTGCGCTGAGCCGCCGGGCTGTAAGAATGGTCATGTGGTGGCGAACAAGTCTGGGTCCGTTCCCCGATAAGCGTGCTGCACAAGGAGGAGGAGGAGGGAGACGTGAAGTCGGTGAAGTTCGGCCGTTGCCATACAGAGAGTGGCGCCGGAGCCGGCAAAACCATGATCCGGCTTCCCTTCATCGTTCTTTGCCGCTGGCTAACCGGCGAGCACTTTGCTAGTAATAGCGCATGACCTCTCACGACATCTGGCTGGAGATCATGCCGCCCTCGATCCTCAGTTCGGATTGCAGTCCCAGCTGTCGACAATTCCCTAAATGCCGATACGCGTCCATGCTGTGACAGACTCGCCGCGATCTTCTCAACCAAAATCGACGGCGATGACCAGATGAAGAAGTCCACATTACGACTTGGAACGCTCGATCGGAGATAATGCGATCGCCTACATCCACTGAGTCACGGTTGAGCTTGAGCAAAGGCATCATGTCGCAAGTCAAGTGAAAAATCAGATTGAGTTGTTGGGACTTCAGGACGGGGCTACAACTGCTCTCACTCTAACTGGAATTTTCTCGCAGCATCTAGTCCAGTACACTTTACCACCTCGAAGTGTAGAGCATTTGGCACTTCTACGAAAATGTCCTAGACCGAGAGAATACACGTGTTAGCTCTTCACGAGGATACACACGAAAGAAAGACTTACGTCAGTAGCATTGAGGTTGAATCCCAGGCGCAAGAGGGCTTTATACGACACCATCGGACGCGTAAAGTAGGCATGCATCCTAGAAGCTGCCTCGAATTCCATGTTCGATGCGAAGAAGTCGTCAAGCTGATCCCGTACCAATGTCCATGCGGTGACTGGATTCAGCTTGAGATGGCCGATCATTGACTGCAGCTGCTCATTAAACACGGTATGCTGCAGCTGGTCCCAAGCTTCTTCTTCCCTATCAGCAGGTATCCAGCACCCAGGCTTCATGGTGTCCAGATAGTGGCCACGGCGGTTCAAGGTAGGCATGTGAATCTTGCAGCTGCCAAAATCGCGAAAGCAGAATCCAACGATGGCGCGGGTTGCAATATCAACTCGTATGAGAGTGTTCTGACCGTGAGCTTCAAGACCGATGCCGGATCGCAAGGCTGGAATGAGGACAGCATGGAGGAGTTTGGAAGAGAACTGTTTGAACCAGGCGAGCTTCGAGTCTGGCGTTCTCAGATTGAACAATAGTGCTGCGATGCATTCGAAATGGTGGTGTGGGACCTGACGCAATGCGGATACGACGATGAGAGTTTGACCGAGAGCTTTCGCGCGTGGCTCGAGATTCTGGCGGAGCATACAGGACAAATGACGGGCAATCTTGGCATCCTTCTGTGATCCAGTCACTCCGGCGACCTCCTGACAGATCCATGTGTCGTCTGCTACAGCGTCTGCAATGACATTCGATAGTTCCTGGCTCATACCCACCGTATGAGGGGTGATAGTCCGTAGATTGGATCCGATAGTGTAAGAAAGGGCAAATTTGATGTGGAAGTCAAAATCGAAATGATCCGGCATCTGGACTGTGCGAAGTGAGGTTTGTGCTGATGCGAAAAATGCGTCGCGTCGAAGCACGCGGGCTGTCGGGAAGAAGCCTTGAATGGCAGGTAGCTGTCTGCTGAGGCACGGAATGGTGAGCTCGTTTTGTTGAGTCGGAGGCAGCTGTAGTTCAGACAATAGCTTGTTGAGGATAGAGCATAGAGGTCCAGTGATTTTAGTCTTGGAGCGATCGATGGCTATCAGTGAGATGCCCGGATGAAGGAGGCTTATTGCTTCCGAAGGTTCCAAGTACTCGGCACCGTGGTGCGCCAATATTGAACGGCCTATCTGTAGTCCAGTCGTGAAGTAAGCGTCGAGCCACGAATTTGGATTCTCTATTCCACACGCACCGGATTGACGGGGTGGCCAACGACCACTGCTTGCTCCCATTCGATTATCGGCGATTCGATGGTGGGAATGAGTCTGTTCTCGCCCCATTGTAGCCATGTCACTAGTAAACAGATGTCAGCGCAAATTCCTCCCCATGACAAGTACGCAGGGCGAACATACCCATGTCACTGAATGCAGAGTCCAGCTGTTTCAAAATCACCTCCCAGTCTCCTTCTATCTCTGCAGCACCGAACAAAGACATCTCACGGGCCCTGACCGCAATTTCCCGTGGATGATGTGCCTGAAACCATCCCGAAGGCTCATCGCGAATCCAAATGGGAAACACGAAGTCGGCGGGGTGCCACAGTCTCGCACCTGAAGCATGTGATTTTGATGTTCCCACCCAAAGCTCTTGTTGTTCATGGCCAGCGATACCGTGTACGCGAATTCCGGAGCTCCATGCGATAATTCCAATATGGGGCATTTGCATGGTGACGCCTTCAGGAAGCCTTCATTGATAAGGGAAGCTATCAAGCGTGAGCTCACTTCATAACCGGCTCGAACTTTTGTCGGCAGATCGTGTGCCTGCTGGAAGACCATATCGTTCGAGTCCATGAAGCTGGAATGTGGCATTATGGAATCGCTGGGGCAATGTAATCGGAGGATGAGATAAGATAAGATGGCGATGCTATGCCCCATCAATGACATGCCGCAATTTATGTTGGTAGCTCCAGCTAAGGGAGTGTGGTAGCACCTCGACAAAACCATCTGCCCCACGCATTCCTTGCTGGCATTCAAAAAATACCGCAAAACTCTCTCGGAGCCCATGTAGGTCTGGCAGCTTAAAGGCGGGACATGACGAGCTGGGCGGTGGTATGAGGGATCGCTGTGATCACGTTGTCATCATTTAGTCTGCATCAGACATGGTCAATGTCTTAAAAGACTACATGGTAAGCATGCCAAGGGCGATGCTTCGCTCTCTTGAGCTCGGCCAATTCACGGTGAAGGCGAGACATGTCTGGATGTGTGACATGGGACCATGGCCGCATTGGCTAGAGCCTTGGCACAGATGCAAGTTTGCCCTATTTTCACCCTAAACAGGCCATGGATTCGATGAGCAATCCAAGGATGGGTCGACTGGCTCACATCAGGACATGAAACTCCATTTGAAGCGACACAGGGCGACGAGAGCTCAACCGGCCCGGTACGAAGTTGAAATGCAACATCAGCTGTGCGTTTTTAAAGAGCAGACAGTGAAAGAGAAGGTCAGGGTACTCGTGGAATCATATCCCTGTCTCGAAATGTTGCTTCAGCTGAGCATATCATCTTAGCTCTTGCAAAATCAAGGTCTCTCAGCGCGACTGGACTGAAGAGAAGCCATTGTCAAAGTCTTTCCAGGCTCATCTCCCATGACCAAGTGCCATCAGTCCAAATCACCATCCATATTCATGTGCAACAAGCTCCGTCGGTGGCCCACCCCCTGCACTTTTTGAAGCTTTAGTATTAGCTCTACAACTCATTGCCAGAGAAGGCGGTCCACAACAGAAGATACTGAGAGATGAACAATTGACACTGGCCTTCTCGCGCTCGGTTTTGATCAAGATTTCGAGGTCTGGCCGACCCGCAAACGTCTTGTATAAGGTCTGGGTGTCTTGCGACTGATCGTCTGCTTCACGACTCGCTCGCTCCGTGTTTCGGCCTTGCCCACTGTCAGAACCTGGTGAAGACGTCACGTAAATACTTATCTCTACACCCCTCGTCTGCTTCTCATTCATAAGCAAGCTGGCCAGCTCATGCTCGCGAACATCGTTGAAGGTCCCCATGGAACGGACCACCCAGACCAGATGGACTCCGAGGTAATTTTCGTGAGAGATGTATTGATAGAGCCGAGGGATACAAGAGCTGATTCCAGAGCCCCCTGCCACCAGAAGAAGCATGGAAACAGATGGGCCCAATGCCGGAGTAGTAGCAGGGTAAGGACCTTCCAGCAAAAGACGAATTTTCCTGCCTTGATGCTCAACCCTCTGCGGGGATATCGCAGACGAGGGGGCGGGACTTGAAGCTAGACTCTTCAATCGACTCGTAAAGCCCGTGCGGGGGCTGATCAGAAAGGAGTACCCCATATCCGATTCATTGCTCCTGTGTGTATTGACCTCTATCGCCGCGCCTTTTGTAACCTCACGTCCACTGTTTGGAGCCGAAGTACTCAGAGGCCAAGAACATAGCGTAAAGGGATGGCTTTCCCATCCTTTCCACCGAAGTGGCTCGCGTATGAAATAGTACTGTCCGAGCCCTGGTGCGTGATGCGAACTCTTGAAATGCTCTGTGACATCTAGCCTCAGCATGTCTGAGCCTTCTGGAAGCGTAAGCTTGGCATAAGTACTGATTTGAGCATATCCGTTCTGCGTGATTCTGACGAGCCGGAGCAGGCGTTCCGCGATCCATACGGCCACGGCAATCCAGATGAACAAGTGATAAGTATTTCTTTCAAGGAGCTCGTTGTGATGATAGTAGACGCCGCCCAAGACTACAGCGGCGAAGGCCGTATGCATGATGAGGAACAAGTCGTAGCAGCGGGCCAGGAGGATGGGGATCGATGTAGCGATGAGGACACAAATCGCGAGAAGTGCCTGTGATGCCCGTTGTCAGTCTTACTCCCGTCATGAAGCCCGTGTGAGGTTGATTCACTCACTACCACTCCCCAACGCCAGTAGCTCTCATCCCAGGTCACATAATACGTTTTCTTGTAGGAATTCGTGATTGAGTAGCCTATTCCGTGGGCAATGGCAAGCAGAGCTGTAATTCGTGCGGTCCAGCGATGAAATTGACTGAACACCGGATAAGGCCACCCAGATACCCATAGAAGGGGATTGTTTCGAGCAGCAAACAACCAAACGAGCGGGATATTAGCGACTGCCAAAATTCCCAGCCGATTCGAGATATACTTTCCCAACTCGATTCTTCCACTAGCATAGTAGATATTACCCCGATAGGTCTTATATGCGGGAAAACAGGCGATGATGCAAAGAATTGCGTAGACTACTATGATAGTGGTCACAACTTTCCTAGGCGGGCTGGGTCCCAGAGAAGGGACGCTTGGAACACGTCGTAGGGCTGGCCATTGAGTGAAGCCAAATCTAGCAGCACTTGCCCGGATGATCCGCTGAAAGATGGCTATCAGCATGACAACGCTCCAATAGCCGTACGAGCCGAAGACAAAATCCCAAGAGGCTGCTGTCGCGGCATATCGGGTGACCTATGAAATTGTCAATAACTCGAGTTGCTGGTAGCGGAAAAGGTGCCTTACTGTGGATCCTAGTGCAACCTGGTAGTATTCCTCGCTAGGTAAGACAAGCTGTGTGTACCGGGTCCCTTTGGCCTCTTGAGCAGTAATTACAGTCAGATGGATAGCGCCGTCCAGCTGGTATGGGCTCAAAAATGAACGCTTTTCTTGAGTGCATGTCCAGTTTAGATAGTTCAAGCCGTGCTGAATCTCGTCCGGCTCGCAATAGTGGTCGACGCAATGGAAGACTGATTGGACTGCGAGCGCTCCGGAACAGACTGGATTTTCGGCTGGATTCTGTTCGAACTTGATCCGGCCGATAATAGCTGAGCATGCTATTGCGCAGTACTGAGAGTCGTCGGGTTTTGGTATTAGATTCGCTCCCACTATACAGTTTCTCAGAAGGCAGAGCAGTAGCAACATGGTCGCGACCGGAGCTCTTGTAAGTGGCATGATGAATATGCCCAATGACTAGAAGATTGCTTGGAATAGGCTGTCGACTGTGAAGATGATAGTATCGGCTGCCTGGAGGCACCAGAGGTTCTTCCGCCCACATCGATCGCTAATAGTCGAGATAGGGCTGGTAACATGGGGGCATGTCGCGGCATATGCCGACGAAAGCGTGCCATCAGATTATTGATTGATGATCTGATAATCGGGATCATCCAGGTCCCCTGGCCCTTGGCTAGCCTTGCATGAACTGCGTGGACCCTGCGAGACATTAGTTTAGGGTTAGGAACACCAATCTATTGGGGCCGGTCTCGGAGTGGGCACTACCTCGCATGAACGTCAACACCTGGGACCACTACCCGTGGTGGCATTGTATTGTACACTTTCTCTGTACTTGAGGCTTCTGTTCATTCCAGGTCCGCATCTGTCACTGTCCCCATTGACAAACCCATCAAAAAGACCCGGCCGAGATCAACAGGATGACCGATGAACGATCCTTCACAGCGAAGTTTCCATCGTCTGTGGATGAGTCCGAACCTCCTGCTTACAACAATTTCAACGAAGAGTCTCGCCCCGCTCGCGATTGGTCCCATGGGAAAAAACTACGCACGACCTTCCTCGTTGGGTGCCTCCGATTTGTCTCGTCTCTTGCGGCATCGTCACCTTCATTTGCCCTGCCAACGATAGCGAGTGAGTTTGGAACAGTGGGAGATCGTCAGCTGACAGCACTACCTCTGTCGGCATTCTTGCTCGGATATATTTTCGGCCCACTTCTCATTGCGCCACTGTCATCGACATTTGGACGAGTTCGCGTATTGCAGTGTAGCTGCCTCGTTTTTCTCATTTTCAACACGGCTGCGGGATTTGCAAGCACCAACGCGAGCTTGTGCGGGTTCAGATTCCTCAGCGGTTTTGGCGGCAGTGGGCCTGTTACGGTACGTTGGTGGAGCCAGAACCGAGACCAGAGGTACTGACCATGAGCTTAGCTTGGTATTGGTATTTTGACCGACTGCTGGAAAGCAGACGAACGAACGAGGATGATTCCAATATACACATTGCCAGTCCAGCTAGGGCCCGCTGTAGCACCCATCATTGGAGCCTTCACCACCAAGCACTTGACATGGCGGTGGTCATTTTTCTGCATTTCGATTGCAAGTGCCGTCGTGCAGATTGTCGCAGTCATTTTCCTCCAAGAGACGCACGTTCCGCTGATAGGTAGCGATACCAGCGGTGCAAAGAAGACAATCCTTCGCACAGCCGTGAACGAAGCTTTTCAAAGACCATTGCGAATCTTCACTTTGCATGCAACAACGCAGTTGTTGGCACTGTACGCGGCTGTGACATATGGAATTGTGTACATGTCTTTTGTCTCCTTTGAGGATGTTTGGGTACGTGGATATGGCCAGCGGTCTGACCTGGCCAGTCTGAATTTCATAGCGATCGCTGTGGGCGAGATTGGTGGATCGCTCGGAGTTCGGCCGTTCAATGGATGGTCGTATCGCAAGTTGACGATACGATCAAATCGTGCAGATTCTGCTCGGCCAGAGTACAGGACGCCTGCTCTCGTGTTTGGAGCACTCTTGTTACCAGCCGGACTACTATTGTCCGGATGGTCTGCTCAGTCGCGATTATTCCCAGTCGTACCGAATCTTGGTGTGGCTCTGTATGCAGCGGGAGAGGTTATTGTATTGCAATTCACGAGCTTGTACATTGCCGATGTATACGAGCAGCGAGCTACAGATGCCATGGCAGGAGTCTACATCCTGCGGTGTCTGGTAGGATTTGGGCTCTCGATAGTCACACCAAGCATGTTCCACAGCCTTGGCTATGGCTTTGGGAATACATTGCTCGCAGGATCAGCGGTAGTGATTGGATGGCCGTTGCCATGGATGATATGGGCATATGGAGCAAAACTTAGACAACGAGACCAAATGCACACCTGATTATCGTAGCATTGGAACAAGGAGGATTGCATTTAATCAGACACCATGCCGGGCTGCTTTGTGGCGACCAGCTACACTCCTTCTTTTCAGAAGTGAGCGCCTATGTGTAGACCTGTAGAGCACTGGCTAACGGAGACCTTAGCCGAGAAGACATGGCGCATGTGAAAGCTATTCACGATTAGGTGTTGTTACTAATTTCGCGTTCCCAAACGTCTTCGACTTTAACCTTAAAAAGTTCTTCTGGCATATTCAGAATCCACCTAACATACTAAGTTGCCTTGCCTTTTGCTAGACTTTATAAGCGGTAGCAGCGTCCTAAGCTGTCCTACGCTATTATAAAATTTGGACAGTCCGCGTGATTGCTCCGTTGTCCCTACAAATCTGTGCAGGTCTTGCCGCTGCTCTTAACAGCCGCAGAAGATTCTACTAGTGCTTGGTGATTTTCTAGGTTATGTATAAGACAATCTATACAAGTATGGGCGGGCACATGGTAGGTTGCTTCGCTATTCTAAGATATGTAAGTGAATATGGGGACCCGATTCCGCGTATTCTAATTTGAAGTAGTCCAACGCTCCTACGGCAGGGAGAAGATAATCCTTGTCGACAAGAAAAGTACTCTAGACGTTGAGCGATGCGTGTAGTGAGGGAGAAGGCTGTGTACAGTGTCCGGATTACACCGCCTTTAGTAGCATGAATGGCGATAGAAAGCTGATTGGAGGAGTTGGATCAACGTAGGCACTGCACGCTGCAAGTGTCGCCTGCGCGTACCCCATGGTCAGCCACGACCGAGCTGATATCAATGCGAGGTGTGGTTACACGACTTCTAGAGCTTTCGAGCATCATCCCCTCCGGCCAATCTCTAAGCTTGATGGACGCCTCTCCTTGGCGATGACTTCTTTTGCTTCGGTAATCTGCAATGTTCTCGACCTTGCACGCAGTCAGAGTTGATGTGGCTGTGCTCATGGAGGGTCCGGTGTAGATTAGAGAACATAAATCGCCCAAGCTTGACATCCCAGAACACTGGTCGTCAAACATAGCCTCATCCGCCGCACAACAATCAACCACAATACATGGATATATGAGGGAGGGATGCGGCGATGCATGAGGCTCGGCAAGCCACAACGTTCAGCTGGGCTGTCGCACACAGGATCTGTCCAATAATGTTCTATGGAAGGGTGGTACCAGGCCGCCGGTGTGCGGTTCAGCATCTGCTTACGAGTGGAGTGTGCGCAGGCCAGATCAAAGATATCTGACTCCATCACCGTGTTATGTGTTGTGGGCCATCGGCTTTCTCTGCTCATCGACCATGCCGCTCTCGGTGCAGGACGAAGATCCCCAGCGACCTATTGTAGCCGCCTCTGATACGTCTTCATGTGCGCATGCTACAAGCACCTCTCAGCCAGCCCCCAGGGTACCTTCGACTGCGAATAGCAGATCAAGTAGCCCCCATCGCGGCCCGGTGTGCTCGTCAGAGGAGGATGTGGCCACCGCATCAGCGAACGAACACGACTCCGTGCAGGAGATCCCAGACAAGCCTAGTGAGATGACGATGTTGCAATCTGATTCGAAAATTGAAGCCGTGACTGGAACGCCAGGGCGCAGCTACAAGGAGAATCTCGCAGGAGCCAGCCTTTCGCTTCAGACTGGCCTTTTATCCATTTACTTTCTGTATTTCGCCGCGGTTGCATTCCAACAAGATGGACAACCTCTGGAGGGCAACGCGCAAGCCGAGTGGTTGCTTGACGCTGCGGCATTTGTGCGTCTGGTTCGCGGTGTTGCTGTCGACCTCTCTGCTGACTGCATACAGGGCCCTTCGGTATTTCCTATTGTCTTCACGGCCATCATAGGTCAGTTGATGACGGCGATTGCCTCATGGAGACTGGAGAAATCTGTCGCTCTAGGGTTGCTGGAGGGCCTATTGGCCAGCCGGTCATTGGAGTCCGCATTCCTGTCACTATTTCGACTCCGTATAGTCACTGTTTGGACACCTGCTATACTGCTTACCTGGTGCTTATCGCCACTGGCTGGACAATCGGCTCTTCGAGGAGTATCGTCCTCGTTCTTTAAGACTGCATATTAAACCACAATTTATCATCTAGACAACAACGGAAGTGAGCCCCTGGCCAGCTACGCGAACGGAGAGGGAAGTTATGGTGTGGTTGCCAATTCCGAATTCATTGCAGCATTATCTAGCTCTAATGATTTCAAAGACGGGCGGCGAGACATGTATGGCAATTTTCATGTGCAAATGCTTGAAGCGTAATCCGACTCGGATGAATTTGCATGGCATGACACCAGCATACAACCAAGTGCTACTAATTTCGCGCTACTTGGCATACCGCTCGCTGGCGTTCCCGAGAACGTCAATTCATCCTTCGTTGTGCAGACATCGTATTTCTACCCTGACTGCAGTGTGGACATGAGTGTGTTCACGTTGCGTGATGAGGCAACAGCCTATGGGCCGCTTGATTTGCCCGGCTCGAGCTTCAATGCTTCCGTCAATCTCTACAATTATACTGGCCTTGCAGGATCTGGAAGAGAGGTCGAAGCTCAAGGTGCAATCCTGCGAGACCTTACGGCCAATCATCGCTGGAACAACAGTCGTCCTCGGACCATCGGTTTCCAATCACCAGAAGCATGGTGCAACATGACGACGACTTACACTGATGCGCGTGCGACATGCTACGGTGGCGCCCACAATTGCACAGTCGAGGCAGTACGCAAGTCAATCGAGTCACCTTGTCCGCGTACAGCGACCGGTCTAGATGGCGTGGGACAGAAGCTTGCCTGCGACTTCTCTATTTCAAGCTACACTTCTGAGAGCTTCTTCCGGCAGTTTATGAACGCTGTGAGTCCAGGAGATTTGACTCAATATACAGAGCTGGAGCAGTTTTTCCTGACTCCGAGCACGCCTTCATGTACGGCGACTCCTCGAAGCCAATAGGTGAGATTGGTCCAGAGCTGTTCTCGCAGAGATTCTCACAGTTGATCAATATGTATTGGCTTGTGACTATCGCACCGTACGCGGTGGGTGGGAACCTTTCATGGCCATCGGAAAAGAAAAGAAGCTCGGGCTTAGCGGTTATGATTTCAGACGCTACGCCACAATATGGAATCCGGGCTACAGTGAGCTCCGTGGAAACATTTCAACTCATTCTACGCTGTCATAGACTATGGCTGGTCATCTTGATCAGTCTGTCATGTCTACTGATCTGTGCAGGCTTCGTTTCTGCATACCTTGACAGCTGCAGGACGGGCCCAATAGTGCTTGATGACTTTGTCAGCTCTCTTCGAGACAATCCTTATGCCAAGACGGGATCCAAGAGCTCCTTAGATGATAGAGTTAACATTGCTCGACGATGTCAGAATATGAAGGTCCAGCTTGGAGATCTCAGACCGGAGGACGACGTTGGCTACGTTGCAGTAGCAACGCCAGGGAGCGGCCAGCCAGTTGGAGCGATTATGAGAAGGCGACTTTGCGCTTGAACCAGTACTGAAATATATTACCGCATCACTATTTGATGACGCTGCTACCTTCCCGAGTGGCGAAGTCATCGATATTTCCAGGTACGAAATGCTCTTTGGGAATGGTTGCTACAAAAACATACGCCTGTAGCCAGTGGCATGGCACAAAAGGCCTTGCCTCTCTTGTAAATGGTACGCTTCCTAATCAGCGCTCTGGTGAATTGCAGTGCATTCGCTTCATCGCGATCATACGACTATGCTTGATGCATCGTGTGACAAAGTCAGATGCCTATGAGACATCGATGCCGCTGGGCCATACAGTCACGCTGCATCTTCTTGCAAGCTTCAACTCAAAGCAGAGAAACTCTGTAGGGGTTCGTAGCCTTGTCCTGAAGCACATTGTGCGTCTTTTGAACCTCTCTTACGCCTCTTCGATTCCTACCCGTGCTGTTTCTCCATACTTCCTTCAGCTGCCCGACCAAAACTCTCAGGGCGATGTTCTCATCCCAAATAGTGTCGAGCTACTCGTTCGGTCCTGCCTTGCTCGCAGACCTGCCGCTGTCGCGTTGAGCCTTGAGTCGGCTAATGTCCCTGATCAGCTCAGCCTCCTTCGCCTGGAGCTCCTTGATGAGCGCGGTCTGCATCTTGTCACGCTCTTCGCGAGCAGCCTCGGCGATCTTTCCTCGCACAATCTTCTCGGCGATCTTGATGGCCAGTTCCTCCTAAGACGCAAGGTCAGCATGTCAAGCAACAGTTTGGCATTATCAAGGAACCCTCACCTGCTCCTGGAGGAGTTTTGCATTTTCCCGTAGCAATTCTTCCTTTCTCTTCAGCAGGGCTTCACGCTCCGCTCTCTCGTAGACGAGAGCCTGCTGGAGTTCGGCATCCGTCATTGCTTCGATCTCTCTGATCAGAGCATCGGTTCCGTCCTTGGTCAAAGACTCGGATTGTGGCTCTTGAGGAGATGCGCAGCCTTCTTCGCCTGTGTCGAGCGGCTCGAGTCCGCTGCCTGGGGCTTGCGAGTGCTTCATCTTGTCGTCGTCCATGTTTGAAACGGAGTGTGCTGATGATGAAGGTCTTTCAAGTGCGGGAGGCAGAGAAATGACCTATAGTCTAGATTGCGTCACGTGCTGGCTGAAGATTTTGCTAATTCACTCTCGTGCCTGGATGCCTTGGTGCCTGTTCACTTTCTGTCCATTCTTCTGCGCTACGCCGGTGTACAATAGGCTCGTGGTAGCACAGTATTATTCTGTGCGGCCAGCGCATCGACACGGTGCATCAGGCTTGCAAGCTTTCATCTTCATGAGCATTGGGTTTTCTGCGATTAACTGACAAATATGTCGAGTTCTGCCATCAATCAAGATCTCATAGGAGAAGCATTCTCGCGCTGAAGACGGCCTGCTGGAGCCGAATTAGTTTTGCGAGGTCTGCTGCAATCCAGCTGGATAGGTGTCTTGAGGCCACCTTTTATTTATTATTATGCCACCAAGCTCGCCGCTGGAGTTATAAATTCCTGCAGATATGATATGGGTCGCCTGAGATTACGTGGGTGACCCCCACATGTGTGAGTTCTACGGGACGTTAGCGGCCTATGTATTTGATCGTGAAGGGCAACATCATCTGCACCATTCACAATCCCTGGGTTGTGAGTAGGTCCATGCTGGTTGAGGATTTCTTCACTTCTGAGGCAGACAAGTCCTCTATTCTTGGATCAAAAGATGCATTCTGGCGACAACTCTAATGCCTGTTTCAAGAGTGAACTTGGGAGCTGAGGTCGGGAATTGCCGAATTGAGCCCAGCCACGATGCGCTGTTCACAACATGCCGCACGAAGACACTAGAGGGAGTTCTCATCGCTCGATAAATTCGCCTTTATGGCTGGGCAGATCATGGGTCGTAGTCCATTGGCAGAGGACCAGAGAGGTGATAGTACAGGCGGCGTGTGAACACAGCGATCAGACTTGGCAGGCCTCATTCCTGCCTAAGGCAGTCACACTCCAGTTCCACACGCACGAAGATCGTGCGAGAGTTCGTCAGCCTCGTATTCGTGGCCAATTTGACACAAACTTTGCACGCTAACTTGTTGGTTCGAACCCTGAGCGACGACAATCTCCATCAGCTCCTGACCATGGTTTCGATTTGTCCTTGGTACTCTTTCACTGCAACAATGCCTACCTGACGCGTTGCAGTTGCAAACGCCGCTGCATTGGATCAAGTCACTCGTTTCATCAAGTATCCATACCACCTCGGTCGTCTTCCAGCAGCATGACTCGCGGCACTGCCAGGCTTGCACTGATACTTGCTGGCCTCGCACAGTACAGCTCAGCGGCTTACATCCAGTCGACACCATGTCCTGGCGACACAACCGGGATATGGGCTCCCTGGGAAGGCCACAACTTCACCTTTGCTAATGTGAAGCTCGCAAAGTCCTCCAATGGCACGAACATTCTGTCGTTCGATCTCCGCAAGCTGGCGCCCGAGAATCGATGCGATGGCGCACCGAAAAATGTATCGATCGTCCTCGGAACTGGCTCCACCTTCACTTCATCTGATATGACCCATCATGCTCCACAGGACGCCCAGGTACAATGCGCTTCACCTTGGAACGTTGCAGAGTTGGTCGTGCCGGTCACGACTGAAATTGGCCCCATCTTGTCGTTTTCGACAATCCAACTGGAGGTACAGGCTACTCTGGGTCGGCCAGCAGAGACATTCTGCGTTGCCGGAAATGCTGTGGTTGCTGCGGGCTCAGCTACGCAACGATCCTTGAGATACGGACCTGTAGGCGTGCTGCTTTTAGTGCTTCTCGCCGAGGTGGCTGAGGTTCTCTTTGGCCGCTATGTTCGCTCGAATGGTCGGCGCGGCCTCTGGGACAATGCTCGACAATGCTTGTTGTACCTTCAATTCGTGTTTCTATTCAGCACGCTCGGACTGAACTATCCGACATTCTTTCAGCCAGTCGTCAGCCACTTGAATGGCCCCAGCCTCCTACTTCCTGGTCCACTGAGATATGGCACAGTATACTCGAGCATCAATGATGGCATTCATGAGTTCAACGGCACTTACGGTGGGACTTATGGCATTGAGCTGATGCATCAAATGGTCGGAGCGCCGAAGACGATGGTTACATGGTACAATATGGTTATTGCCGTGCTAATCATTATTATCATCGCCGCTTTCTGCCTCGAGGTGTCCAGATGTTGGTCGCGACACTCACCTGCAACCGGAATGCACCTCAGCCGACCCTCAAATGGCCGTCTGGCGGCAATCTCAAAAGCTATGCTCTCTTGCTTTGCATTGCCTATCTGCACGCTCAGCTTCTACCAGGTCCACTACGCGAGAAAATTTCCAGTTCACCACACCGCTTTTGCCCTCGGCATGATTGTGGTTGTCCTGCTGTCTTTTGTCTGGCTGTTCACTCGTATTCGACACGATTCCTTCTCTGCAGTGGAGACCCCGAGGAGCCAAGTCCATATACGCCGAGAAGAGTTACATGTGCTCCTAGGCTTTGTCTTGACCATCATCCGCAGCGCAGCAATCGCATGGCTGGACTCTCCGCCTCTGGCACAGCTGGTACTGCTCTGCGCCTGCGAAGCTGTGTCGGCTTTGAGCGATTGGTACTTCGAGGCGACCACGCTCGTGTCAATGTCGAGCGCCGGCTTCAGATCGGTCGCTCTTGCACCCATGTTTGCTTTCCTTCCTGGCGTCACTGCAGAATCGACGAGGAATATCATCGGCTGCTCCATCCTCGCGCTGCACGCTGCAGCTTTGCTGTTTGTGTTCTGCTTGCCGTGTGCATACCGACTTCTGGCAATCTGCGTGTGCATGACCAGAGAGGATGAACAAGAGGCTCCCGTAAGGCGCCCATTTGCACTCCTTCCCGTGAACGTTTTTGCTAATAGAACTGCGTCTGTAGGCCTACGGTCTTCGCCAGTTGAAGCGCAGGCCGAACTCAAACCTGAACCTCTTGCAAGGGTCATTCGAGGAACCAGAACAACGACAACTCGCAGACCTTACCAAGCCGACGTTCTATAGGCAGCCTAGCAAAAGCCGAATCGAGCTTTTGACAACAACGAATCCCGACAGAGTCTCGGATGCTTCTTCATCGTCTTTGGTAGACGCGATCCACGTTGCTGCCGTTGACGAAGAGGCGATTGATTCTTGGAACAGAAACGACATTGTAGCATTGGACTCTCGTTGGCACGACTTTAGCTTTCGAGAATCCGATCTGATTTACGCGCCACGTGGAAGACAGCAGATTTTTGTGGCTGATGCAAGCACACAACATGAGGCAGCGATTGGTGGTAGGATGTCGGCGACTCGAAAATCGTACCAACGGGCGGTGTCATGGCTGTCTAGCCGGGTCACAAAGGAGCCCAAGGGATTTCAGGTCGTTAGACCTCAATTGGACCCTCGCAATGATTTTGATTAAGTGTATGGAAAGAGTGTTGAGAGTTGGGATTGAGTGATTATCGACCCAGTGCTTCGGACACACTAGCAATAATGGTCAGCGGCGTCCTGCTCTCCACGGACTCGGCTCGTCTGTCTGAATAAACCCACGCTGCAAGTGCAGGATGCTGCATTGCAAGATCAATTCTCATCAATGCAGCTTCAAGTAGCTCTGTGCAACACAGTTCTGGGACGCAAATCAGCAGATGCGCAGGGACCATTCACGACCGCCGGAGAGAGAAGCTGTATCTTGCTTGACAACCTCAGGGCTTCTGACATATCTCGTCAATGCAGCTTGCGCTGAAGCCAGTGCATGATGGTTGACTCGAAGAAAGGCATGCGCCCTTGTGGTCGCCTTGGAGTCCATACTTCGGGTGGAAATACATTTATTTTCCAGAAGATGCAGCTTTTCTACCTCTCGTGGTTGACGACTGGAAAGGAAGCTGAGTAGGCCGCTGCCTGAGCATCGACCACGTTTCGCCAAACTGTTTGCGTGAAATCCCAGAGAAGAGAACTCTGACGCATGGCTTGGGAAAGCATCGATCTCGCCATGAAGCGAGTTATTCGAGATCTAAGAATAATTTCCCTCGGCGATGCCTTGAAGGCTTTGTCAAGGATCTATGCCAGGCGACGCAGGTTTTGCAATGAAGTATCGCTTCAGATCTTCCGGTGCGACAGAGCCACGCCGACTTATCGGGCGCGGCATTGCAACCTGTGACGAACAACGCAAAGCTCTCTACACTCGGCATGTTGAGCTGGTACTAGCACCTTCCAGATTTAGACAGTGCGGTTTGGCATTCGTGTGCTCCAAGAATGTTTGAACCCTTATCCACGAATGCCCAGGACGCAACGGGAATGCCCAGCTGTGGGGGAAAACTGAATGCAGATTAAGCATCGGCTATATGAACATCAGCACCAGTTTGGGCTAGACGTGTCGTATTCCTCCGCCGGATAATAAAATGCCAACACCTGGGGGATCTGCATCTTTTCAGAGCCGAAAGAAAGCGGTAACACTTGCTGTTTTCTAGCACAGTCTTGTCGCGAACAAACCAGTCATGTTTCAACAATTTGCAAAGACTAGCCGCTAGATGCATACCGCGTCGAGCATGTTGCTATCTTCCGAGACTTAGACCGATCGAAGGCCGACGCGGCGAATACATATATTCAGACTTGCGATGCACAATCGTTGAGTGGGACGATCACATCAACATGAAGCTCTCTGACCTTTTGCTGGCCACGGCCGTTATAACGACGGTGTCAGCCCAGGATGCACCTTTCCCAACATGTGAGATTGTTCGACCTCCCACGGAGACAGTCATTGCTGCCCTAGAAGCTGCTGGTGAGGCGCCGCCTGAGGTCCCTCCGACTGTCGAAAATGCACGACTTGCTCGAAGTGGAATGACCATTGATGTATACGTCAACATCGTGACCGATGAGGCATCGAGCGGGAACTACACCCAGGCACAGGTTGATGAGCAGGTGCGTTTCTGCTGAAGCACTCGGGAGCTATCCACCATTGACATGATTTTCAGCTGCGCTTGATGAGAAATGCCTTTGCTGCATGGGACATTACACTGGTCACTCGGGATATACGCTGGGTCGTCAATAATGCTTGGATTCCGCTCGAGCCGTTGACGCAACAGGAGCTTGACATGAAGCTTGCGTTGAGGAGGGGTGGCTACAATGACTTGAACATGTACTTCGTCAGTGCGCTGGGTCGGGATCTTGCTGGGTATTGTGAGTGCTCAGGATCGGGTAGTCGGACGATAAGTGCTAACATTGGCAGGCTTCTACCCCGAGCCTAACCCATCCGACTACATGCGGGCCATTGACGGCTGCACTCAGCAAGCAGCCACATTGCCTGGAGGCACTGCGCCTGGACGAAGGAATGGAGGTACTGCCATTCATGAGATTGGACATTGGTTTGGTCTCTTCCACGTTCACACCGAAGGAGCTACGTGTGACGCTCCTGGAGATTTTGTGGACGACACACCGGCACAGAAGGATCCCAACTGGAGTTGTCCGGTAGGCAATGAGAGACAAGATAGCTGTCCGGATCAGCCTGGAGTTGACAGTGTGTTCAACTACATGGATTATACTGATGATGCTTGGTATGTTCTTCTCTTTCTCTCAATGCGCTCGCGGCGTTGTCCATGCTAACAACTTCTCCAGCACGGACGAGTTTACACCCGGTCAGATTGAACGCGGATCGAACATGTACGCCAACTTGCGAGCTGGCGTGGCTGATCGCTTCACTGCTCCCATCTCGCTCGGCAATGCCGCCATCAACGCTGGAAGGAACTGTGCTGGCCAATCAACGTACATTGGAGTTCGTCGCTGGACAGATGGCCAGTTTAATGTTCAGCGCTGCGAGCAGCACTGTCGGGAGACGTCCCAGTTCAACCTTCTCCGCAATCGGCCTGCGTGTCGTTTTTACAACACTTATGTGCAGAGGCGGAATGGTACGCATGAGTTTCAAGCTTGTGCATTGTACACGCAGGAGTGGAAGGCAGATGCTGCGCGTAATACTGGGCAGGTGCAGGGCCGGGATCGTATTACGATCAGCGATTCGGTTATGGCTACTGACATTGATAACAATGGCGTGAGGAGTTGTTGATGTATGCGTCGATGATGGCGAAAGGAGGGTCGATATACTTTCGTAGCCGGGCAGTTGACGAGAAGCGACGATAGAGTAGGAGACCTCTACGATCGGCTCAGCCTGTTCGGTCAACGAATCTCAGCTCCAAAGCATGCACCTTCGAGCTATCCGTTCAGAGTCAGTAATACTCAGATCTACACTCCCTGCTAACGAGCGAGTTGTCAGGCTTCTTTTTTAGATCGCAAGCGCCGTGAATGTGGTGATTTTGCCGCAGAGTTACTCGGGATCATCGCCTCCTACAACGCTATCCACGGCTCTCCATCCCCATCACCCATCTCCAGACGGCCAGATTTGGCTGCCGAAAAAGCCTCCACCGGCGTTGCCTTCGGAGCCAGCCTTCAACAGCATGGCCGCCGCCACGGGAAGACCACGTGGGCAAGCAGAAGAAGTCAAGCTAACATCCGGCCGGCAGAACCTAGGGCAGAGTCATTGGTGTATCGAATTTTCGACAGAGAGGCGTCTCAAGCGACAACGAAGGATTTGCTCCAGCCTGGTCGCGAACTCAGGAAACCCTCACGGCAATAGACCTCTCTGCGTCGGTCAGGTCATTTCGTACGCTCTGAACGTAAAAAATATGCCCTGATCATTGATGCGGTCTTCGAGCGGAACTTGGTCGCGATTCCTTGGGAGAGTCAACGATCTGCTGATGTCCTTCGCAATACTCTCCACCACAGTCTATGTTCGCCAAGCGCGCGATTCGGAAATTTCGGACCTCATCTTGGGAATGCTTTGGGATGTGGTAGCCGTGAAATTCCACCTGGGCAAAGTCGAGCCTCTAACTCCTTCAGCTAAAAGACACGATTGAGTAGGTATAAGAGGCATGATCTACCTCTATGCACTGCTGCGGGCATGTGTCGAAGCGACAGCGAGACGTCATTTCTGGCCGTGACCAGCCCTTGCACGCTCCGAAGGCTACCATCTGCCAGAGACAGATCTAGTCTCTAGCACTTCCTCTTCGAGAGAGAACTGAGAGTGTGCAGAGAGATATCTCACATGTGAGCAAGAAGCTGGTATTCGACGACTATAAAAAAGCGTTTCAATGGTTGGGAAAGTAGTCGAATCCATCCTTCTTGCTCTGCAGCACCCCGAACCGAACGTCATCGCCAGAGCCAACGCTGCGAATGCATGGCACGCCGGCCTTTGGGCAGTCTTTGCACGCAAAGTTTTGTATTGGGAGCCTCCCACCGCCGTCCAAGTCGTATCACGCCCACGACCATCAAGTGCAATGGCCTTGCGCAGACGGCGCTCCGAGGCATCTCCGTCCAACCAAGTATCCTTCTTGTGCTCCCAACCCGCATTTGGTGCCATGGCCATGGCATTCTGCCAAAAATCGCGTAGAAAATTCGAGCTGGCCAGGCTCTGTGGCAAGGCCTGCCACTCACACTCAGTCGAGGTCTCTGGGATGGCTTCGAGAATGCCGACCTCGGCGAAAGGAGGAACGCGGGAGGAGGTGGCAGCGGTGTTGGGTGCGGAGGAGGAAGAGGCACCCATGGAGACGCTTGAACGCGCGGCGGCAGCAGAACTGTTGGCGGTGGTGACGGGTGATGGCGCTGCTCGCCGCGTTCCGGTGGAGGCAGAAGTGGATCTAGAGTCAACGCATCCCGGGACGATAGCAGTTCGATACTTCGTCAAGCTCAGCGATCTCGACATTTCTGGGAGACATTGGTTGTTTGCCGGTAACATATCCAGTCTGCCGCCTCCTCAGCTGCCGTTGCAGCCAAGGCCCGGACTTTCGCTTCACTTTTCCTTCCGAAACTCAGATGACAGCCACAAACCGAACCGCGCGGATGTGTTACAAGAAGAGGCAGCTAAAGTCCAATGTCTGGAATAACGACGCTCATCGTTCCTTGATCTCTTGCAGCAGCCAACCTTGTCCTCAGATTCCTGGCAGCTCAATATCCTCCGGAACTCGCGTTCAAGGGTCGCTTTCCGGCTTTGTCGTGTCCCTCAAGACGAAGACCTCGGACAGTCTTTCCAGCACCAGTGGCAGATGACCGTCCGAAAGGTTGCCACTAAGACGTACTGCCGAATTTCCCAGATCTCGTCGACAAGATCCATTTAATTGCTCAGCAGATCAGCGACAAAGCCTTGAAGCAGCCTTCGAGCGCGAATAAAGAACACATGAGTCCCAGACCAAGCGCGAGTCACGGCGTCGATCAACCCTTCGTCGATTGCTGTCTCTATACTGAACCAACTGTCCGCGGCCTGCAACACCACTCGAGCGACTGCGTTGCGGCGAGATATCAGTCTTGACAGGCGTGTGATGTGCTTTTGGGGTCCCACCGGACCCCAAAGGCGTTGACTGGTACCATACTTTATGGTCGAGCAATGTTGCCAAGCTATATTCAACGTGTCGACCTGATGCAATCCAAGCACTGCAGCAATGCCCTCTTCAGTGCAACACACGAGCGCAATTGCTACGGAGCGACAACGACAACGAGTCTCGCTTGAACCGCAACGAGAGTTGCCAAAGTACAAGCTGAAGCCTTCGCAAACAGTACGGACTTGAACAACATCTGCCAAAATGCTCTGCAAGGCTGCTGCGAAATCGTGCCGGCTGCAGAATCTCACTGGCTCAGCGTTTCAAGATCAAGATCAGAGTAGAGAGCTCCATGCGCTCTCAGCTCATATCGGCGACGAAAGACAAGAATCGTGGCGAAGGTTGTCGAGCTGCCAGGCATCGAGCTCATTACGAGATAGACAAGCTGTCATCCTCCGGAGATTGTCGAGCTTCAGCAACGTGTCAAGAATCAGATTGTGCACCGAGATCAGAATAAGCTCCGTCTACTGTCGCAGTCTACGACGCTCTTCACTTGACATCAAGCCTTGTGCAAGCCTGCTCACTTCCTCGCACTTCATCGCCGGTTTCTCGTCCATCTCGCAGCGAGAATCCATTCCCAGGCCACACATATCGCCTCGTCCGTGCTGGAACGGTGTTATCGGTGACGGCAGCGCCCAATGTAATGTGGCAAGGTGAGGATCTTTGCGCATACCCAAGTCTCCGCAGCGTTGAAGACATTACAGCGTTGGCTATACTGCGAACGCTGAGGCTGTCCATCTCCGCGGCTATAATCCTGAAATTGGTTCGATCGTCATGACAAGACAAAGGACGCCAGGGTGGCGATATCGCAATGGTTTGCTAGAATGCAGACCTTGAAGATGACTGGACCTCAAGGAATCGTACTCGCCATGAACTTGACAATTCTATTCGTGCCTCGTCTGAACCTGGCTGTTCTCCAACTGCGAGATGACGCTGTACATGAAGCCTGCTGAGATCAGTGCCAGAAGTATCTGTGCAGTTTCAGGTCCCGACTTATTGCTGGCCGATTATGCACGTTTCTGTAGACCGAATTCGCTAAACTGGAGATGGACCCTTCCAGTTCTCGCTTTCTCTGAACTGGTCACAGGTTGCGGAGTACGTTTCCGTCCTTTGCGCGCCATAAGAGACGCCAGTCGCAGGCATTGCGTCCCGTGGATGCCCATTCATTATCATCCTTCGAAGCAAGAATTCCTCGCAAAAGTGTCGATCCTCGCGTGGTAATGGTACGAAGAAGAATGGCGAGAAGCAGAGATTCTGAAGTACAGAACCACGTCAATATGCCAACGAAACTCCTGCTATGGATCAGCAATGCCGAATACTAAAAGAGAAAGGCTGCGAACGCGGAGGTTCTCCAGTTTTCCAACTCTACAGCCTCCGAATGTACTTTGACAACTCTAGCTCAAGACAGCCAACCACAAACGTACAACCTTGGAGATCCTGGAAGATGGTAGCTGAATAGGCTTGGATGGAGCCTCACAGTACGTACTGGTGCCGTTTCCAAATCAACAAGCGGGAATGCTGAAGCTTGCACGATTGATTCAACTATTGCGAGATGCAGTACTCGACGATCAGTAAGTGACGAGTTGATCCGTACCGCTGGATGTGTCCTTTGTCTCACGATTCACGTGCGGTCAGCTGTACCAAAGGGTACGTGCAAGATGCTAACAACGAGCTTGCACGATTATGAAGTGCGTCTTCAACATCCTCACCTTCCACCCTTATCGTCTGTGTACAAGCAGACTTACGCAGAACCCATCTGAGACCCGGAGACGAGATCTAGGAATCTTGCTGCTGTGAGGAATGCAAGGAGTCACCTTCCGTCAAGATTTGCTGCAGATTTGTGGCTATTATCCTGCCAAATCCGATCGAAAGCGTTTGTAGCTCCTTTATCTGCAAAACCGCTCCACAATCTGCGGGATAGTCCATACGATGAAGTGCTTGGTGCAGCGTTGAGGGATAATGTTCACCCCTGAGCCGCTGCAGCAGGCAATTCGTGATATTCATTCCGCTGGCTGGAATGTTGTGCACGATTGTCCTCTCAACTACGAATCAGAGCACGGAATGAACGGACATGGTGCGAATTGCTCGAATGAAATTCCAATCCGTCGCTGCAGCTCAACAGATCGTGATTATGGGATGTTCGCCAGCATATGCATTCCGTCTTTGGCGTAGGACTCTGTTATCTATCACGAAGGCAAGCCTCTAGTCATGAAAACTTCGCAGCTATTGATGATGTACGGAGATTGATTCCTGCTCGCTGTCATTGGATCGTTGGATCAGGCACGTCTCCATCCAAGTTCCACTGCCCGCTGTCGATTTCCGGAAACCTTGGGTCAGCTATCTAAAGTTTCCATTAAGATCGTGGTTTGCTGCTGAGTTCCTTTCTTGCCTGCACTGTGGCGGAACCGAAGGAAAACCCTCAAGTGCAAATGGCGAATCGCGAAATTTAACGCGAGTTCCAATTCTTGCAGAGTGAGCCTCGGTTGCCGAATGAAAGATGGAGGCTGAGCTCCGTGATCTGTTGAAGAGCTACGATGTGGCACACAGCAACGAGTACTCAAGAGCATGTGCCCCCGAAGAGGGCGCTACGTCTCTTCCACATTACGGCTGAATGCTTGAACTACTTCCCCATCCACAATCTCTTGGTTGCGCGGATCGTTCCTCGTCTAAGACCGTGTTCAGCTGTGCAGCGAGCTCATGCACTCTTTCGTCTGTCTTCTCAATCTGAGAGCATCCTCTTTAAGTTGCAGAGTTAAGGAAGATGATCCTATGGTCCGTGCCGCCAGATTCCTTCATTCAACGAGCTTCGATATTGTTAACCACGTCTACGAGAGTGCGTGCAGAGGGATGGCCATGCAGCAACAGCTCATGCAGGATTTGCTTCGCATTCAGCCCTATTTTTTTGGTGGAGGTTTTGCTAGAGAATCCGACGTATCTATAGTAAGTCGGTTACGAAGAATTCGCTGGCTCTTGCGAGCAGGCTGCCCTCGCACAAATGACGGCGGAAAGAGGTTTACTTCATGTATGGAGCATCGAAAGGTGCGGGTTGGGTCACGACAGCGACAACGAACCCGAAGGAGCTGAGCTGGGCTGTCTGATTCACGAAACAAATTTGTCTGGCCGAGCAGAGCATCTAGTGCGAGACTACTGGCGAAGGACACTCGACTGAAGCGCCGTCTAACGGACCTTGTGTACGGATCTTAGGTACTTACGCGATACGAGTCCCTTCCGCGAACGCTCCAAACGCTTCGCGATAATACATAGACGCACGAAAACATTTGTAAGGAAAGATTCTTCGATGAGATCTTCAGGCGATGTGCGAACGGCAAATGGAACGGCTTATTACCGGAGCTGCGTTCAATCAGCGTACTCAGCAACGTAATCTCCTTCCCGCCAGTCAGTGTACAGAATCGGAGCACCTTTCTTGTGCTGATGAAACTCGTGGAGGTCTCTCTGTTCTGTAGCATGCTTTACAAAAGCCAAAATCTGCACGGAGAGACATGAAGTGTTGGACCGACCTGAGGTAGGAGCCGAAGCGCCATCGATACTCGTGATGACCAGGTTCCAGCAATGTCTCGCTGCCACCAACAAACTGCCACTCTCTCTTCCGCCGTCTTTCACTGATAGCTTCGATGCATAATACGAAGATCCGAGCGGCACGAAGAAACGGAGATACTGCGTGACTTTGAGGCATAAGATTCCCCTTGCGATCGACGAGGCTGTCCCGAAGGTAATAAAGAGATCTGCTTTCTGGAGAAATACTGCGGGAACGATACCGAAGACAAGGACGAGCACAATGTGCAAACAGTTGGTATTGAAGCAAGATACTTTTGTGGCTCCAGTGGCCCATTTTGGTGGTGTTGGCGAAAAGCGGCGTCTGCTCAGCTTGCGCTGTCACCCGTATTTTGACCTGAAACGTCTGTCTCCCTGCTGTGCGTCTCATTGGCGTCCGACTCTTTTGGTTGCCCCCATCTTTGGATCTCAAATCTCTGTCCCCCTGCTGTGGGCCACTTCGGCATCCAGCTCATTGATTTCGTCTTCGATTTGCAGGAGTCTACCCAATCCACAAAATAGAACATAGCCCGTGCTAGTCTTCGTTTGGCAAAGCGTCCTAAGATGAGCGCTGCAGAGCGTCCGTCCGGATTTCATAGCTTTGTGTTCCAAGGAATATCGCCACTTTTCCTGCAAACCATCTCAGCCTTCCCCAGGACATTCTGGCTCCTCAAGCTGGTCTGTCGCATTAATTCGTTTGCCAAAAAGAGATGAACATTATGCGAGACATCTGCATCAGCCAAGCTCCAGTCGAACTGGCAACGGAAACCGGAAAATGTGTCCACATGACGCTCTACGATTTGGGCTAGCTGAGGCGTACATACGCTCGGAAGATACTCCGCTCGAAGAAAACGGGGACTTCGACCACCCGTGGTGCCAGAATCTCAGTTGGACGTGTGCAGCAGGTGTTGTGGATGGTACACGAAGACTTGTTGCGCCAAATCAGGAAAATCTTGTCGGAGAGGTGAGCAACAGTTCCAGCACGATCCTCGAAACTGTACCTCAATGACCTAGATATCGTCTCATGCACGAGAGAAAGCGGGAATCCATTCGCTACTTCTATCACTATGGACAGCTATAGGAGGCCGGACTTGCTTACTGCAGAGCATAATCATTTGGCATCTTGCACAGCGTGAATCCTATCGTAGAATGTGTGCTCCACATGTTGCAGCCCAGATCGATACCACGATCCGAAGATAGTTCGTCGATCAAAACTGTCCGTTATTTAGACGTACATCGAAAATATCTTCTCTAGCTCTACCCCTTGGAGGCGAAGGTAAGTCCGAGCCCCATTGTAGTCTCCTCAATAGTGAGAACGGACAGAGTGCTGTCTACATACCGTGGTCTCTCTCCCTTACGGGTCAGAACGTAGGGCTACATTTCCCGGCTGCCCTCCGTCGCTGTCTCTGGATCGCAAGGACAACTGAGCGTACAGCAAGGTTCTGTCATTTCAATTTGTGCACGACCATGGCTTGCTCAGGATCAGCTGCGTAGACTAAGTGCCGCCATAATTCAAGAGGCGGGCTAGTCGAACCCACTCTTCCACAACCGTATAACGAGATTGCGGACGAGCGCCGGTCATTCTGGCAAAGCGCCATCTTGCGCATTCAGCTATGCAGATGAGTCCTGCAACGCTGTTCCTTTCTCTTTGGTATAAATCGTGCTCGTCGGCAGTCCCGAAGGTCGTGTGGACAAACACGAGCTTCAAAGATACGAGGTCGATGGTCCAGCACATGCTTTGATCCCAAAATTTGAATGCATCATTTTCGCAGACTCATGCTCGACGACCACAGCATCTCTGCAGCATTCGGGCAGTGCTCTTCCAAGGGCGACTGAATTGCCTCTTTGTAGGTTTCACTCTGCAGTTCTCGGAACGCTTAGCTAATTTTTTGAGCATGTCACATTGTCAGACCTGCGATGGGATATGACACATAAGCTCCCTCCCCTTGACTGTCGGCAGGTTTGAAGAAAGTGAATGATCATTGAGAAAACACGCGCACGCTGCAGATTGCTCAAGAGTCTTTGCTCCCAATATCGTTGATAAACCTCAGCTCCTCAAACTCCTAGACTCTCAGACCATGAAATTCCGAACTCTCAGACTCTGGACTTTCAGTGTCCCAAAACCCACTCCCTCATACCCTCAGAGCCCCAAACTCTCGGATATCCAAACTGTCGAGCCCTCACACCCTCAGAGTCTACACTCTCAGAGTGTGGGCCGTCAGGATCTGAGATCTGAGCCATGAGAGTACGAACTTCTCGGATATCTCTCAAGATGGACACGTCTGGCGGGAGAGTCAGCTTCGATATCGTCTTCTTTTCTATTGACGCTTGCCAGAATCGTGTCTCGAACTGGACCTACGCTAGCATTGTCTAAATTGGCCGCATCGTGAGCAGCGTTTATATTGAACTAAAATCAAACGAGAGGCGATGCTGCTTCGAGCTTGCTTGCTAACGGTGCTCAACGCAGACTGTCAGGCGATTGTCCCTTGTTTTCAAATTGCAGCTCGGCTTCGAAAGCTGCACCACGCCGGTCCTTTAACTCAAAGAGAAATTCCTTGTCACGATGATCGACAGAGCCGGTCAAACAAATGAGACAGAAAGCGGATGAGGGCTGCAACGATGCAGAGCGGCATTGAAGAGCATAGCTGTCCATCATCACGCCCGCCGAGTCCAATTCTGATATACTGTCGATCTGGCCTGAACAGCTGGAGTTGTGCTTGGACGCAGGCGAAATCGTGATCATTGCAAACTTTATGTTCTCTGATGGATGATGAGTGGTCGCAATCACTCACTCACCTGCCTTACACCAGATGATGGTTCCTACAAGGCGCATGTCGAGCAAGTGTCGATGGCAGCTTCTGTGAAAACTCTCTACGTTTTGCCACTCGTCAGACGTCTACTGCTGCACCACAGCGACGAGTGCTTGAGAGGCTGACTGGGCACTATCTCTGTTGCTTTCCTGGATCAAGCTGAGTCTTTCAGATGGTCTGTCATAGTATGGCCATGCAGGATAGCTGTGGGATATCTGTGAAGACCATGAGGCGAGTGCGATTATTGCGCCTGATTCGGAGTCAGACACAACCTCATGCATCACGAAGACGGGCTACTGAATCAACGAGGAGATGTGTTTGGCTGAGCTGGGTTGCTGCCAAGTTCTTCCGCGATGTGATCTACACAATGATCTTTCTCGCAGGCTGCCGTCACCGTACTCTACACCGCGGTGTTCACCGTCCCCTTACACCGCGGTGCACACCATCAACTCCACACCGCGGTGTGCACCGTACTTCCACACCGCGGTGCGCACCGTCAACTCCACACCGCGGTGCGCACCGTCAACTCCACACCGCGGTGTGCACCGCACTTCCATACCGCGGTACGCCCCGTGACCTCCACACCGTGGTGCACACCGTTACCGCCATCGGCACCGCCATGTGCGCAAAGCAACAATTAGCCCTACAGCTCATTAGCGAAACTTGTTATGAGTAGACTCCTGCGATTGAGCTCAGAGCTCCTCGGGTCCCAGGTCTGGCATACTTGGAGAGCAAAAGCAAAGCACGGGCTTAACAACAAGCATTGTAAGACCGATGCCAGCGAAACCTGACCCGTTGAAACGTACTCCTCTGAGCATATCGCTACGTATGCAAAATGGCAGTACACGTAAGATGGTGAGATGCAGAAGAGACGAGGCCACTGATTCATTATCTGACCATTTGACTCGCATGCCATTCCTATTCGAAGGCAGGCAGATTGAGTCTGGCAGAGAGTATTAGCATCAGAAAAGCCCTTGAGGCACGAAGAAGCGTCTTCTTACTATTGGTAGGGAGCAGACGTCTTCCACCCTGTGGACCGAGCAAGCTTATAGTGGACATGGCAATTCGAGGAGGGCTAGAGGCACATATTTCGCCGAGATGGCTAGCAAAAGAAGAGACGATGGAAATACGACAGTAATGATCTCGGTGTGGTGTCGTCTGCTCATATGATTAATCTGACGCCTTCTTTTCTCCCGAGCGACATATGACGATATATATTTCGTCCCTATTAACACAATCTCGACCTAGAGCTAATCGCAAGACGAATATTAGCAGAAAATTAAGGCGTATAGGAGTATTTAGCAAGCGGCTCCAAGCGTAACACTGAAGCTTGCTAGTCCAGTTGGTATGATCACTGCTCTTGAGATCCGGCTCAGCGCTGCGAAAGTGGATGAACTGCTTTGTCCAGCATGAGCCAGAGCGTTCATGTGAGCTGCCCAGCATGACGCTTTGCGAGATGCACTGCTACAAGCATCTCCAAATCTTTGCTAGAGGACCTGCACCATGAATGTGAGAGAACATTGATTCTAAAGCGGATCTCGATTGTCTCAGAAATGGCCACAGACTGTCGAAAATCTGGCTTCCTTGCTCAGTGCTGCTAATGCTTTCAGTGAGAGATCGTAGCCACCTGTCATCTGGGGTCGACGAAAAGGACGCTGGGAGCAGGGCACGAGGATAGCCATCTCTCCGCCATTATTGGGTTTGATGGAAGCCGTGCCTGTCATATTCCCTTGAGATGAATCCATTTACGTATTCCTTGGTATCGAATGCCGGGCTGTCGCTGCAGGTCCGGCAGTCACAAAATTCGTCCCCGATTCACGTGCAAAGATCGTCAAGAATGGAGCAAGTCTGCGGATGCAGCCGTTACTGCTCTACAGCCAGGCATGTAGCAGATCGGCGTCGCTTCAATCTTTGCTGAGGAAACATTTCCTGCAATGCATCGTCAGACATGGGTCCATTTCGAGAGATGATGGCTTGTGAGCAATCTCATGTTATTCCGGGAAGCTGCGAGCTTCCTGAGAGGCTTGAAATCGTAAGCAGGCAGCAGGGCGCATACGCGGTGCAGGCATCATCGCAGAGAAGAGACATACGTTGGCAGCTGGACTAGAAGAGCGGCCGCACTGCTCAGGTTACGCCTTGATCAAGATGCGTTCAAGTTCTGTAGTTTCAGGCATCGCCAGAACATGGAATGGATGCTGGGATGCAAGTGATCTCCATGTTCATCGCGATGGGCTCTCTTACACGACGTTTGCTGACATGCGGTGGTCGAGAGATGGCAAGGATTTTGGTTCGATAATGGGCGAGACTCGTTTGGATTCGAGAGACAGGTCTCATGGTGGCAGCGTGGATCGTAGCAAATTTGCTTGATTTCAAGGTTGGGAAGCGCTCCGACGGTGCTGCAGGGTATCGAGATGAATTTTGTACGATCAAAGCCGTACGCTTTGTGCGTGCGGCTCCCTGGTTTTTCTACAATCATCTTCCCTGAGATACACTACTGGGAGATTTCCGAAGAACACGAGAGGGACATTGCAAGAGGAGAGCCACGGCTGCGAGCGGCTGGTATAAGAGAGCCAGCTCAAAGGCGGCAAGGGCACGTCCGAGTGTATGCATCTGTTGGCTGCTTTGCTGGTAAGCTGGTCCTTTCAAGTCATACTTTTGCCGGTTGCTTTCGTCCGTCGTGCTTCAGTGAGTATTTGTCGAGGACATTCTGTCTTCAAGCTGCCATTATCGTGATGAGCCGACAGCAGGTCTTGGACAATTGGTCGTCCTTGTTGTTGTGTGACTGTCGCGATGGGCACCAGGCTATGACGATAGACCAGGTACACGGAATCAAGAACAGCGAAAATTCGTAGTTTGCGGCAAGAAAATGATCTCGGCTGCTGAGGGAAAAGCCAGGAGGCAACTTGGCAGATTTTCACTTCTGCTCTACAGTCGTTAACTCCGTGCGTCGAAGGTTTCCAAAAAGAAATTCAGCGCAGGCGGAGACTCTAGAGACTGTGAAATCAAAGCGGGGACAGAAGAGCCTTACGTACTGACAGTATTGCATGCCGTGCGATCCGGCTACAACCAGAAGTTTGATAAGACTGCACCGATCGTGACCTGAGAGAGGAATGTGAGCGCTGATCAGCTCAGCAGAGCTCGCAGCCAGCCAGATCCATCTAGGCAGAAACTTTGTGCAGCAAATGAGTAAAAGCAATTGCCTTTGGATGTGGACCACTTCTCTTATAGATGGCGAGCTGGGAGGAGTCGTGTCTTCGTGCAGCAACTTGAGGGATGGCCGAGAAGATGCTGTGCTCATCGCAACAGATGCCTCGAGCCTCAGCTAGACAGCAGTCTTCAGCTGGAGTATGGCACGACGCAACTGTTCTGAAGAGTCGCACGCTTAGATCGGGCTCTCATGTGGACACATAAGGTCACTTGCCAGAGCAAAAGGTCAGACACTCCCGAACAAGATATGTGTTGGGAATCGCGAATTGTGCAGCGTGACCAGGAGATCGTTGCGTTTTCTAAGTAGTGGAAGCAATCTCTTTCCCTCGAGGAATGAGCGTATTCGTAGGACGCCTAAAGAAATTGATCAAAGCTGCATAATGCCACTTGATCAACTGCAACACATGTGGGGAGCGCAGTATTTGAGCGACGTGCGACCTCGTAGGAACGACCAGAATCTGACTGCCGAACAGAGTGAGTAGCGAGGAAGGGTTCAGTGATCATGCACAGATTCAAGAAGTGTCTCTTTCGATAAACTGGCAACATCAGGAAGTCGTCCATGCACTTCAGATGTCGAGGAGTTGTTCCAACGCAGCTGAATATAGTGAGCAAGTAACGAGAGCCACGCCTTGCTTCCGCAGAGGAGTTGTAAGGCTGTGCTGTTTGGGCATGAGTTTGGATAACAGGGTTGGATATCGACCACAGCGAGCAGCCCAGTTTGTCCAGTGACGGTCGTTGCGGTTCTGACGTTTTGCCAGCAGATGCTAATAGGAACGTCCTGTAGGTTGTCCAATCTGGGCTGCTGGTATTTGCTGTCCATGTCATTTGCATAAAGCTTGAATACGCGGAGATGCTTAATTAACTCCACTATCTTTCGTGGGCCGTCTACTATTAGGTGCTGCCTCCCATCACTGTCTGCCTTTGAGGGCGGGTATCTCTTTCGAGCTCCAGTCAGAGAATCGGAGAATGCAGTACGTATCTGGGCCATGTAGGTTGCGACCCATAATGTGTGTCGAGAATATGTGAGCAGCATCTGCGTCTCGTCTGCACATCGCTTGACATAACTTCGTGGGCATGGATCGGACGAAATATGCTTGTCCAGTCAAGCAAGAAAATTCCCAGGGCCAGCTCATTGTGTGATAAAGACTGAGTCTTGCCTCACGATGAGTGCCATCTATGTTTGAAGTTGTCGCAAATTCGGTCTAATCCAGAAATCCTGCAAATATGCTGACAGCACTATCCACCTTTCAGCAACTCAGAAACTCTCGAAGGTTAAGATTGTGAGGCTTCGGGATCCGACAGCAGGGAATAAAAGCAATGGGTCAAGAGGAGGAGAATCCCATGGATGTACTGGCAGCAACATGTATCATGGGTTTCGCGATGAGGAATACGGAAAGGCAGGCGGCGAGACACTGGTCCTCCTCACAAGGCAAGAAGATGGAGAGCGGGACCATATTGCCAGCTGGCTCATTTTGCTGTTCCCGTCGCAAGTCGCAAAGATGTGGGGAAGTCCAAGACCACGGACAGCCTGACTGCAGAAAGCTGTTCCCGGCCAGCAGTGGGTTCTTCTTGTGAGCCAAGTGGTTGACAAGCAGGTAGGCCAAGTAGAAAGATGAATGATGTTGGAGATTTCGTCGCAAGCTCTTACAAATACGTATGGTTTTGGAAGACCCAGTCTAAAGGCGAGAAGCAGACATTGTATCCTGCGCATCATCTTCGACACATAGCCTGTTGTTAATGCCTCGCAGACTTTACAGCTGTTGCGTAGAATATCTCAGATCAGTGTGCATTCTGGAAGGGCTGGCTGCAGTCGCTTCGTCATTCGTAGCCGTGTGCCCTGCAGTGGAGTTGGTCAAGCGGGAGGTTGTGAAATGTATAGAGTTGACTGCTTGCAATGGCCATTAACTCGAACTCCTGGTCGTTATGGAATGAGCGAGTTCATGGCCATGCATCGTTCGAATCCCTCTAATGCTCGCAGGCATTCTTCAACCGCGAAGCTGGCAGACAGTGACATACTCAAGACGAAACGAGGCGCAATGCCTGACAGACAGCCGAAGCAGAACCAATGCACGAGATCTCAAATTGAAGGATGCATCGATCAAGGTCCTGTGCTGAAGACGAGGAGCATGAAGGGCATCCTAGGCTCTGTCGCAATGGGCATCAGAAGGCACTGATGTTTGAAGCGCTGCTGCTGATGCCGATCCCGACGAATGCCTGACCTGCAACGATGCTACCCAGTATGCCGGGAGATCGGACGTGTGTTCGAGCATTTGTTTTATACCCTAAGCCACCTACCCACAATTGATTGATTGATTGATTGATTTATTCTAGTAGGCTATGCATGTAGTAATTACATATGAGCCGTCCCTTCATTATTCTCCTACGTTGTGTCTC